>JAABNY020000025.1:3208233-3236337 GCA_015164015.2 Brevimyrus niger
CCGCCGCCAACACCGCCTTTCGGCGACTAAGACCCAACCCCCGCCCCCCCCCCCCCCCCCCGTCACATTGTGGAATTTGCATACGTTCCAGTGCAGAAGTTTGTGTTAAACAAATTGGCTGTTTTCTGGCTGGCTGGTGTATAAATAGTGGAATACATTTGCCTTTTCAGCTATTCTTGGCAACCGGTTTATTCCTAAAGTACCGGGAAAAAGGTCATAGTTTTACAATCAGTAACAAGCTTTTAAAAACAGGTCAAACACTCGGGGGGGGGGGCATCAGCAGCAGGACTGTAGGATAGAAAATGAGAAAAGGAAGAACATGCAAAAATAGTTTACTAGTTTACAAGAATGTTGATCAAACATAGCTAAATCTAGAAATAGCTAAATCTAGACTTAATAATGAAGCAATAATGCTTATTGCCCCAATTTCTGTCTTGGTGTTGCTGGATATATTTGTTCAGCCAAATACCTGTTGAGATCAGCTGGGCATCACTTGCTTCCACAGCCCAGCCTCTCCTGTGCCGTCATGGTTACCACCCTCAAATGCTTTCATTTTATCAATATTTTGCTTTTCATTGGCGCATTTTCATTCCTTGGTCTATATTCAACACGTGACCACTTTACAAAAATCTAGGAATAATTAGAATAATGATCCAGTACATCTGTCAGTCAATATAATATCCAAAATATTTAAAACAAAACATCTTTTGGATTGTCACAGTCCACGATAGTTGGGATGTTCAATTTGAAGTTCTCTGGGTTTAAACCACCCTTTAGCAGTGTTTATGCAAAAAAAAAAATAATAGTTCATTATAATGTCAGAACTCACCAACCATTTTATTATTTAAAAATAGACTTTTAGGGGCTAGTGATATTTCCAGTGATATGCATCTAGCATTTTAAGAAAGTCCCATGTTTGTAACGGAAGTGATTTTGTTTTTCAGCCTGTAATCATTAAACCGAACAGACAAAGCAGAATCTCAGTTAATTAGCGGTACAAGTGTGAAAGACGGTCTGGCTTCTGATGACCTCCTAGAGTGGAGCTGGAAAGAAAAGCATGGTTCCAAGCCAACGATGACGAATTCACTTTGCAGTCACAATTACAATAGGCCGTGTCACAATGATTTGCAGAACCTTCTTACCTGTAATGCTAATTCAGTCAAGAAACTAAATTTACTCTTATCATCTCTGCCAGCAAAATGACGGCTACACATGTTACTCGGTCTCAGTCATTTTTCCTGCAAGACAGGCAATAAACTTTGTTAAACCACTGGGTTTTTTTTCGCTGCATTACATGGCAAACAAACCAGTCAGTTTCACAAGTCAGCTGAATAAAGTAAACACAAAAAAAATCAAGAGAAAAGGTTTAAATTCAGTCTCACAAATACTGTATATGCAATGCAGGGACAAACAGTGGAGAAAGACATTTTTCTAAGAAAAACATGGCATATGAATTTTTTTGATGAATAAACAAGCTAAATGTTGTTTCAGCAATTTGACTACATGCTGTTAAATTTATATCAGATAATCCTAGACGTAGAGCTGGTGTGCAGATCAAAGCTTGTCAGTGTAGATTTTGCCTTAACCATTTTTTCAAGGGAAGAAAGGCAAGCTGTCATTTCAGTACTTGGGTAATGAAGCCATAGAACTGCAATTTGAATGGGCAGAATGCATCCATACATAGAGAACAATGCAGATAAAGACTATTTCTGAAAGACTCACAAAAAAAAAACACTTCATTGAACCTGTCATCTACCGCTTTATAGAAACCTTCATAATGCATCATAATAGTTGGTATAAGAATTAGTAAAGCATTACAGCATCCTCTACTGACAGTCTTAAGATAATATGATGTTGATTAGAATACTTCATATGCTCCAATGAAGCTACCATGTATAATCCACTAAAGATACCTTCATAATGCATTATAATGGTTGGTATAAGAATTAATAAAGCTTTAGAACATTTTAAGGCATTATCGTGTTGATTATAGTACTTCATTAGCTTTAATAAAGTCATTATGTATAATGCTCTACTCATATCTTCATAAAGCATAAAGTGTTATAATGGCTCGTATATGAGAATTAGTAACGCATTACAGCATAGTCTATAGACAGTCATAAGGCGCTATGGTCTTGTATAATGCAGTGGTACAGTACCTCAGTTCTCCAACACATTAGAAGTCAAATTTGTTAAAAGTCAAACCAACCAGTTAGAAAAAAAATGATCTAGAACTCGATCTGAATCTCAGACGTCAAACTTTAAATGCCAACCTAAGATACACGGCATGTCTCAGACAGACAATACAATGACCTGACTGGGGAAACAAACTGAAACGTGGACTAAATACAGAGGACTAATGACAACAACCAGAAACAGCTGATCACACAGGGACTCCACACGGGGTTAACGAGGGGGCGTGGCAAACGGAAGGAGCAGATGATGGGGGCAGGACACATTTTTTCTTTTACTTTACACATTGTTTGGATGCATTTATTTTCTTACTTTACAAATTACTGTTTTGATAAATGTGCTTAGATGTGTTTAGTACAGTATATGCTAATCTTGTTTTATCTGGTTTATTTTGTGTTTACAGTAAATGCTAAAAAAACATATTTAGGTGTAAATTTTGGGGGTCGGGAACCAATTAGTTGGTTTTCCATTATTTCTTATGGGAAAATACAATCACAACTCAAACTTTTTAGAATTCGAACCGGAGTTCTGAACGAATTAAATTTGAGTTCTGAGCTACCACTGTACTTCATAAGTGCTATTGACGCTGTCATTTTAAATGCATCTTAGAAGTGAGCTTAATAAAGCATTGATAATGCATAATAAACATGGCTATAATGTATTACGTTTTTTTTATAAATATTTATAACCATGCTTATCTTGCTTTATGAATACCTTATAATGTGTTCATATAGACATAACATTCGCAGAAAGTATTACCAAAATAGTACATTCTGTATACATACATATATCCATCAGTCCATCCTCCAGCCCTTGTCCTGGGCAGGCCATTGGCGGCCTGGAGCCTAACCCCAGCAGCACAGGGTAGAGGACAGGGGTGCACTTCAGATGGGGTGGTAGTTATTTATGGAGACACAGAGTAATCTCTTGTGAAAAGTTTGTGACAGTTGTGAACGTTCACTGGTAAAGTGATGACCAGGTTTCACTAATTTTGCCTTTTCAGCTGCAGAATGTTCCGTGGCCGCCTGTCACCTTCTCACAGAGCCCCGCTTAAGAGTGATATTGGCATCTTCCTGGTTATCCTGGGGACAGGTATCAGTCTCCGAGTCTTGAGCTCTCCCGCATGCACTGACGTGAAATCTTGTTGCTCACAAGCTATTGCACAAAAGCAGAGATTGCGAATCAGGAGTGTGTATCCGGAGAGGGGATTTGACTTGGTTTTAAAAAATAACAGTAGGCTCTCACTCAATACCTCTTTTATTATTATTTTTATTTACTGTGTAATATGTGTGTTGGGCACACTTCAGAGCCAGTCAAGGGAGAGAAAAAAACTAAACAAAAACAGGAGCATCTGAAATGGCTTGTGAAAGCCAACTTTCTCAGATTGAATTCCCCTAAGATCATGTTTATAAGGGTCTGACTGCTGGAGCATTGTGCGCCACTGTACTTCCTTTTGTTCTTTCTGAAAGGCAGCTGTGAGCTTCTATGTGATTGTTAATGGCTAAGCTGGGTGTACATTTTTTTAATTGATTTATTAAAATACAAAAGTCATAAAAGACTCACTGCCCCCCAATCCAGTGTCCACCTGTTACTATAGGCAGGACTAATTTCATCAGCGAAAACGATGATGAAACCAATAGAGATTTTTAATTGTTGAAGATGAAAATGTAATATAGATTTATTTATGCTGGCAAAAACTTTGACAAAATGGTAGACAAAAAAATGTTGGTAGGAGACAAATTTGAAATGAATCCAATCAGAAATAGTATCATTAATTAGTGTGATAATGTTGATCTAATTGACTTTGAACATGTAAACCATGTAGTTTTGCCTATAGTCTGTCTGTAAAATCTTTATGTCTGTGCTTTATTGTGAGGACCCCTCCAAGGAATGAATGTAAAATGGAAAAGTGTTGCTTTTGTAAATATAGTCCTGTAGACCTTGGACATGGTAGTGCAGTGGTTGGCACAGTTGCTTCACACCTTTGGGACCTGGGCTTCTCCACCATGGCTCTGTGTGTCACGCCCAGCTCCGTCCGTTCCTCGTGTGTGCCACACCCCTCATTACCTCCCGTTAATTCATGATTGTATTCACCTGTTGCTTGTTCAGTTTAGCCCGTCTTATGTATTTAGTCCACGTCCGAGTCCGTTTCCCCAGATCAGTCATTGTATTGTTGTGATCGTGTGTGAATGTCTGCCTGCTCGTCCACATTGAAAACCCCGTATACCCGTCAGTCCGGCTCCTTTCGCCTGATTCTAAGCTCGCCTGCACCACGTACCACGACACTGTGCGTGTAGTTTGCATATTCTCCCCATGTTCTCGTGTGGTTCCCCCCATGTTCCTACGGGTACTCAGGTTTACCCCCCCAATGTCCAAAAACATGTTGAGGATTAATGGCGTTACCAAAGTGCCCATAGGTATGCCTGTGTCAGTGTGGCCTGCGATGGCTTGGCACCCCATCCTGGGTTGTTCCCAGCCTAGTGCTCTTCAGCACTGGGGAAGGCTGTGGTCCACCTTCAGCCCTGAATAGAACAAGCAGTTACAGAAACTGGATGGATGAATGTGTAGATGGATGGGTGAGTGGGTGGATGGATAACACTGTGTAACCCCTGGACAGTAAAAGTAAGCCTGTTTCAGTAAAGCCTAAGCCTAGTCTGTGTCTCAGTCAACATTAGCTAGGAAAAAGCATACCAACATAAGAATACATTTCGCATTAGATGCAAAAGAAAAACATGACTGCAAGGTGTTTGGAGTAGCAGTAACGGGGAAAACATTGCCCTTGAAAATATGGTCCTGAGTAACACTTATATTAGGGAGTGAATCGAGAAATCACAGCAGTGTTGGTTTGCAGACTGGGAATTCAGTGGGGTGTGATCGCGGACATGGAGTCTGTGCCGTGGGACACAAGAGAAGCCAAACATCATCTTATACCATATAATTGGTAACACGTCACACGTGAAAGCGAATGAACACACTCCTCGCCTGACTTTCTTCATTCAGCCCCAAGACCTCCCCCCTCACATTCTTTAATTCACATATCTTCTTTGACAATTGTATTTCATTTTCCTGTGACTATTTTAAGGTGTAATATCATACTATAAGGGAACAACACATTGCAATATGCAACACAAATTAATGTATCGTGCAAGTTGTTTTGTAACTTTGAATACCTACGGGTTAAGACCACAGCCGCAGCGTTATTACCGTGCTGTCATCTATTCCTAAACTTTCTAGACACTTCATTCAGGGGATGGTCACGGCAAACGCTCATCCACCTTATGAATATGAATACATTTCAGAGTGCAATATGTTAATATAATTTTGTCCATGGCCCATCATGATACAATAGGTCTATTTGTTCAGGTGGAATTATAATTTGAAATGACTGTTCTCGGACTATCCGTCTGTGAATGTTGGGATCCTGGTGTGTGTGTGTGTGTGTATGCGCCGTGCGCCGTGTGCCTCATGAATATGTGCATGGCCGGAGAATCTCTAGGGTCGGCACCTTTTGCTCTGTTCGTCCCCAACAAACCTCACCCCACCTCTTTTTTTATGATTCGGGATCAAGGGGCTTCGGAAACCAGCAGACCAAGTTTATTATAGAAGAAGACTCCATATTGCAGTGAATAGAATTTTCTAGGATCGTTTTTGACAATTTAGCAGACATCTGTGAAGTTATTACTTAGTTCTGCTTGACATTTTCCTGCCGTCCTACCTGCTGTCCTTATAGAAATAGCAAACCTCTCCTCTGGAGAATGGGGATGATTACAGCAATTAATCTCCTCAACTACATCGCTGATCCACTTGACTTTGACAGGAAAAGAATGAAACTGCTTGTGTAACAAAAGTGATTAAAGAAGCCGCTAATGGCTGGAGGTGAGGGTTCTGCTCATTCTTGTTTTACTGCCAAATATTCTTCCATCTGTCTTTGTGCTTCTTTGGGAAAGGTTATTAGGTTTCAGCCTGAATCCAGCCACTTTTTTGCCCAGCCTGTCATGTGTGGGATTGGGCTTTTCAGGACGTCGAGTTGTACTGTACAAATCAAATACACATCTTTCCAAAAGTGTGGTTCAGTATTTTAGAGAACTTTAATACGCAGGTTTAATTATTTTTTCTTGTTTTACAGTTAATCAAAACCATAATACAACGGTGCTCTTTTTGTTGTGAACATCATGCATATAAAAGCACAGAAAAACAACACTGGGATGTTAAAAGACAATGTAGCTGCATATTTTTATTTATTCATCTAAGGCATTTGTCTGACTGGCTTGGACTAAGGATATGCAGGTTTTTAAATGTTTAATTACCTCTTATTATCTGAACGATCAATCAAAGCAGGCATAACAACTGTGCTGTTTGTCTCACTGTCTATTGAAAGTCACCCATTTTGATAGGGGCCACATATTGATTTTGGGGTGGTGTAATGTCATCCAAAAACAGCAGGCAACAGCAGGATAGTGAACTTCTTCATACATATTTTGAGCATTTGATTATGTAGACCTTAGCAGCCCCGTTACCACGCCAACCTTTTGATGAAGAAAGGAGACTTGGAAGGGCGTAATGGAAGGTCATGCACGGATGACAGGCCTAATTGAAAGCTCTGCGGGAAAGGGGAATCCCCTCTGGTTTGAAGGGAGATGTTTACCTACCTGCACTAGAAAGGAAGAAGCCAATTAGATGTAACACATACACATTAATAAGCCAGGGGACTATTCTGATTCTGTGTTGTCAAGACTTTGATGAAGGGTTTCCAATGTACCTTACGATGTATGAATGCATATGTTTCGGCATGAGTGAGTAACTTACTGACAACTAGCTGGAAATGGCCTTAATTTACTAACTGGGAATGGGCCTTCTCCATTATAGACACAAATATGTAGTGCATCTATTAATAGGTGCATGTGAGAGGGGTAAACAAGAATCAGAAATAAATATTTATTAACGTGTATTTGAAAGCCAACAGTTGTTAAAATACAGAAATAACAGCAAACAGGCTGGTCTCTTTTGCAGAGACCAGTTAATACACACTAATGCTATCTATAAAGGTCTAGAATGTTGGTGAATGCTGTTGGAGTAAATTATTACGTCTGTCCCTGGACCGTTTAGGCAGTTTGTGGTTGATCCCCAGACCATTTTCTTGGTATAACATTTCAGTCCTCCTCCACCCTTGGCTCAGATCCTTCCCTTGTCTTGGACTGATTCCATGAACCTTCTGTTTTGGGGGTGGGCAGAGGGGGGGGGAGGTGGCCTTGCTTTGTTCTAGAAGGCTTTGTGGGATTATTTGGTCATTGGTGAAGTAACTGGGACTGTAGCCAACCCAGGCTGAATGACGTGAACTCAAGACTAATGGAGCCCTTGTCAGGCCATGGTCCATCAGGCATGTTTGCAATTTATTTATTGTTCAAAGGCCTCTTCTGATCAGGCTTAAATGTACAAACACTACTAATCAAAAATTTATATTACATTTACTAAGCAGAGCAAATTAGTGTTAATTCCTGTAAGTGCAAAATCAAAACTGTGCCAGTGGGAGTGGCCAATTCAGCAAGTGATCTAGTAAAAATGCGCAAATTTATGAACATAGATGTAGTCAGTTCTTTTAAATAATGACTGACCCAACCTAACAAGGGCAGGTACAAAATAAGGCATGCTTTTTCCGGCTTTAAACGATGCCGCAATTCGCAGTAAATTGCTCGCCACAAGGCATGCTGCGTGATTCATTTAAAGTCTCTCCTCCCCTAAATTTTGCTCTTTGAAAGGGGCTTTCTTACAAATGTGTATGCAATATGGCCAGTTGCAAAAGTAACTGTGTCAATGCCTTTTCACCGCTGTTTTCACTGCATGTATTTAGTAAATCCCGGCAGTACTATTTTATTGCCAAAAGAGTGTTTGCGTTGGCACAAACTGTAAAAGTAAATTTGGCCCTTAATTAATATTCATCATATGAGAATTAAAGTAATACTAATCAGCCAATTTAAACGCAATCAATTCAGGAATACTACATAAATGGCCTTGGCTAACACGTCTTAGTAATGCCATTTTTTCTGTCACTGACCACCATGTTTCATTTATTAATAGATTTACTTTTCAATAGACATCTTACATATTTCATGTGTGCAGAATAATACAACTTCCAGGCAAAAAGCACGCTAATATTGACCAGTTATTTTTTCAGCATTCTCTAAACATCACTTTGAATGGCATCAGCAATTTCATTGACATACATCTTATGTTTCCATTAGTAGTCTATGCATCTGCTGTCCGCTGTAAATGTTAGTTTTTTTTGTCATATGCCTATACAGTAATAATTCTGAATGCCTTGCTTTATGAGTTATGTACTGTATGAAAATATTATTATTATTGAAAACTGCTAATACATGGAAATTAAAATTCACACTTTTGATAAGTTACTCAAACGCAAAATGTCTAACTGGTTTGCACGTTATTATAAATGACTGCTAAATAGCTAACTGCTTATTAGCAAGCCAGCTTACATGAGCCCTTTAGGCTCGCCTACTTTATGAGAGAGACGCACGAGCAGTTACCTGTCTTCTTAGATTTCTTTCGCTCTCTGTGCTCCTTGTGCTTCTGAATGTTGTATATGAGTTAAGCAGCTAGTTGCAAGAGTTCAAAAAGATATCATCTATTATATACCTTATAAGCTTATACCTATAATTGTTGATCAGTTAGGTAGCATTTTAGCTAATTACCAGTACACTGATTATGTTCAATAATGTGTACTATGCAATTGTTTAACAATGCAATGTGTTGTGATTAAAAATAAAAATATCTGATCATAAAAAAATTGTTTACTTTTAATTTTGTGTCATTGCATGATGATGTCACCATGCAGAATCATTACAACGTCATTCAGCAGATTTTAGCAAAGATCAACCTGTCTGTGTCAAATTAGCTGGCAACACTAGTTAGGCTCGGTGTAGCATTTGAGGTACTTTAGTCAGACTGGGCAAAAGAAGTAACTGTGGTTATAGGGTATCAATCACTATAAATTTGTGACCATACTCAATTGTACAGAACACAGGATATACACAGGATTTAGTTAATTGTAATTGTAATGATGTTAAATTATTGCCTTTTTTAAAAATATATTGCATATTTATATATTGAAATGTGCAAAAAAGTGTTTTGTTAGTCAGACAAGTCAACAGATCCATTGCCTGTGGTTTACAACTGTTCCTAATTGTGTTTGTGTGTGCAGTTGTAATAATAAATAATTTCAAAACAAATCCCACTGTTTTCTCTGTCAAAATTGCACTGAACCATGAACCCAAAACTGAAGTTTGTACCGGTGTGTTCATTTGGTGTACCATTATACCATAACACACACGCACGCGCACACACATGCAAATTGGTCTACCTATCTAAATGGGGACTGTCCATTCAAAACCCTAATTCTAATCATGACACCCTTAACCCCTACCCATTCCCTACCCTAAACCATAAGTAACCAACCCACTTTTACTATGCAAACCCACACAATGCACACAGACAGACAGACAGACAGACAGACACACACACAAACACACACACACACACACACACACACACACACACACACACACACACACACACACACAAATAAGCCAGGAGATTAACATATGTTAACGGCTTAATATGCTGTTGCTCCTACAAGTGCACCTAAGCAGCTAAAACACACCCAGGCATGGACTTTGGCACCATGACATTAGCAGCGGACCCTTTAATTCCTGTAAGTTGTGAGGTGGAGCTGATGCGGACCATATGTTCCGCACATCCGACAAATGACCAATTGGATTGAGATCGGGGGAAAATGGGAGTCAGGGCAACACCTTGAGCATTTTCATCATGTTCCTCAAACCATTTGTGCAGTGTGACAGGGCACATTACCCTGCTGAAGGAGACCACCTCCACTTGAGAATGCCGTTGCCATGAAGGCAACAGTGTTTAGGTTGCTGGAACTTGTCAAATTAATGTCCACATGAATGCCTGGACCAAGGATTGCCCATTAGAATGTTTAGCAAAGCATCACACTCCCTCCACTGGCCTGTCCTCTTCCCACAGTGCACTCTGCTGCTGTCTCTTCCCCATGTAAACAACACAGGCTGCAACAGAAAATGAGATTCAGGCGACCTTCCTCCATTGATCCAAGATCCATTTCCCAGAATCACGTGCCGATTGTAGGTAATTTTGAAGATGAAAGGGGTTAGTATAGAGACTTTGACTGGCCTGTGGCTATGCAACCTTATACGTGTCGTGACATTGTTCCTGTAACCATCATTAAAACTATCTGCATTTCGTGAGTACAGTAACCCCTCTGTCGATTCACATAAGATGGGATAACCTTTGTTAACATCTCTCATTGATGAGTCTTGGCTGCCCAACACCTGGTACGTTGCTCTAACCCCCTCAGACCACACTCAGGAGGTGCTCACCACAGCAGAACACGAGCACCAACCAAGCATTGCCTTTTCAGAGATGCTGTGACTCAGTCATCTAACTATTTGGCTGCTATCTAAATCACTCAGATCTTCACCCCTGTCTATGTCTTCTGCACTCAACATGTTGACTATTAGCAGAAGTGGACCCTCTTCTCTTGGGGCCCTAGGCTGACATGGACAGGGGGCCCACTAAGTGGACTATTTGAAATATTTTTTGGAGCTGAGAGAGTAACAAGAATATAAAAAATCATGGGACATCAATAATATGCTAATAATAGCAGTAAAACTTACCAATTAGGGTGGAGGTGTTGTAGGTTAAATTCTCTGATGGGTGGGAGAGGGATATCGTGCTGGCGGATTGATCAGCCTAATTGAAAATGTTTACCTGTTCTCTCCTTTGCAAAGTTAGTCTTGAATTTTTGCATGCACTCGTTTTATTGCATTCTTTCCACTCGAGCACTACCACCCTAGTGGGATAGTATCAAAGATACGGGGCATGTAATGTTACTCTTCTGTTAGGCTACTTTGTGCTGATTTGTTTGCCAGTGAAATAACTGGTAGATTCCAAAGGTAAAAATGCAAAAGTGCAAAGTCTCAAAGTAGTAATAGTCCAGTATATCCAGGATGACACAAAACTTTGTATATACTAAAAATGCAAATAACAGATATTCAGCTATAATTTTAATGATTACATTATGTTATATGCTTAAATGTAACTTATGGAAATGCTGTCTTCATGGAGACCCTAGTTTTTGGGGCCTCTAGATGGCTGCCTATCTGCCCTGGCTAAGAGTACTGACTGTACCTTAACTGTCTTATATATACCCCAGTCCTTGATATATTGCATTGCTAGTCAACCTTATTCACTTCGCATAGGGCCAGTCATAATGTTTGTCTCATTTGCATTGGCAGTGTTGTCTTACCTCTCTAGTTTCTTAGCGGACACTGTTACCCATAATACATTGCTGACATTTTTACAGTTTGATTGCTTAAGCTATTTATTATACTCTATTTAACTATGCAGGTAACAATACTATGCAATTTTCTAAATGGCATTTTTCAATAGAGACATGCAGTATATTGGTATACACTTATTCACATATGCTCCCATGATGCCTTGCAGAGGTACCGCAGATTCACATCAATAATGAATGCCAGGTTGTCCCATAATGTGGGTTGCAGCTGTGTTTTACAAGAATCTTTCCTGGATCTCATCAGAAATTAATTAGAAACTTCTCCCTGTTCACTGTCAGTTTCTTAAAATCACAATATACACCTGCAGAGAAAATTGTGCACTGAGATCCTCCCTCACAAAAGATTAAATGAAGAGAGTGTCCTACCTCCCACTCTGTTTGATGAAATGCAGGCCTTGTGGATGAGTGACACACATCTGTTTTCTTGTTCGCGTAAAAGGCCTTTTGGTCAAATTCACATTTTGATAGTTTCTTGCTTTGGATTCTTTCTCACGGTGTCCAGTGGGCATTTGATTTACATTAGTATATCAATGTCAGATAGTTGATTTATAGATAGTGAAACTGATTTATAGCATTTCCATAATAACAGAAAAATGTTCTCAAAGTAGGAGATGGGATGCTTAAGACCATGATATTATGGGTAGACACAATCCCTTCATTTTGTCATGAATAGTGATATGTTCTTATTATCTGACAAATAATGTTATTCCTTCGTACCTTGGAGAGGCATACACTCAAACTGTTTGATAATTATTCAGTCCTGTCCTTCACCCTGGAAGAGACTATAATATAATTTATAAAATCATTTTTAGCTGACTTTTCTGATTACTAGAGGGCTCAAGAAATCCACCAAAGGGCCATAACTTTTATTACTGAATTTGGGGGGGGGGGGGGGGGGGGGACATTAAGTTTTCATAAGGTGGCAGGAGCTATGCATCACACCTCAGTGTCGCATGGCCTCAGTTCACCTGAAGAAGGAAGAAGGGCTGAGAAAAACAGATGGTTTATTGTATAAGGAGCCCAAAAGTACTGTTCAGATTTCCTGAGCAGACACACACAGGCTTATTGAATGGTTATAATCAGGGACTCAAATACAGGCAGTCTGATCAAACTGAAGAGGTACAAGGACAGATGTTATATGCCAGATGTGACCGGAAATGCAAAAGATCTCGTTGTATCTTGAGTCTGAGTCAAGTCGATCTATTTTTTGACTCGGACTCCACTCCGACTCATTCATAGTGAGTCATGAACAATAAAAGTTTTAAGGCTATGCTGAAATTTCTACACGTGCAAAGCATTGAGTGTACAGCTCGTTAAACATATCACTATGTACGGATGTGCACAGAGCGTAGGTAGTGGAGCAGGAGATGCGAGAGGTCAGGCCATAACAATTAATGACACACTTTACCTGTTTTGCTGCTAGTACAAACTGTGGACCCGGTCTGACAAAGTACAGGATATTCCAAATGCTATTCAAAGTTTTGTTTTACATGAGAAGGGACCACTTAGAAATAGGTGTCGCTTAACCTGTGTTATAAATTATATACTGTACACATTGTGCTGTTATACAGTGACACAGATTGGCACAGATTGCTATAAATCTGATAATTTAGCACATATGTCCCTTTTCATCTCTGACATCCCATTCCAAGTCACGCTGCATTTCCTTACAACTTAAAAAGTGTCCGCACCTCTTAAATATTAAATTATTCTTTTTGTCACAAATACAAATGTATTGTTTTTTAATAAAGCAAAAACATAACACCAGCAAATAATTTGACTGAACAGTAATATCACTGACCGCTCTCTGATAAGTAATAGAGCAGCATGACTGCACACACTAATTTTACTTTTTAATATGGAATTTGCAATGTTACTGGAATAATCATTTATTTAATTGCAGACACACGAGCTGAGAGACAAATCGATTTCATCTGTTAATTGGAGTTTTTACTTAAAAACAATGTGTAATGAAAATTGCTATTTACTGTAAACATGCATTTACTTTAGCAGCACAACACACGGGGTCTGGGTTATATTCATTCATTAGCGAATCACATCACTCTAATGTAGGTGGGGGCGGAGTCCAGCATGGTTTGGTCTTGGTCCAAAACAGGGCCAGTCTGACACGCTTTCAGCACAGCAATTTATACACATACGGTCCAACTGGATTTTATGCAAGAGATGTTTTCATCATGATGTTGTTTTTGAGAAGTATTAGTTTTAAAATCGACATTAGAAAAGTGCTTAGGTTTGTACAAAAATGTTATTGCTTCAAAGGCATTTGAAACACTTTAAAAATGTACATAAAACTAAGGAACTATATGAGACATGCAGTATTTTTTTACTGTTCAAGAGGTGATTCCTATTGAGCTGCATCAGTTAATAATAGAAAAAAACAAATAGGCGGTTAAAGTTTTGATAAATAGTAATGTCAGATTATTGCCTCATGCTAGTTTCAGCAGCTGCTCATGCAGTTTGAAGTGTTGGACGCAGTGACCATTCACCCACAAATAGTGGTGGACGGTTCAGGTCCAGAAAGTATAAATCCAGACCAAGATATTGCTTCAACCAACCAAATCAATGTTGCATTTATACAACACTTTTCAAGACACTCAAAACACTTCACAAAACCCATGGGAAGCCACTTGTAGTTAGTCATTGTTATCCCCCTTTTAGTTTTGACCCCTCGTGGTCTGTTTCTAGTGTTTTCTGTTTTGTTAATAAATACCTGTCTCACAGTGACAGATTACTCAACTGGTTGGTTGAAACAAAACCTTAGTCTGGATTTTTACTTTATGGACCTGAACTAAGCATACATATGAAGGACAATTTTGACACAGATTCAGTCAATCATATGAATAGATTCATAGTTTTTTGGTATGGACTCTATCGAAACAGCATTACAAAACTATCGTTTTTTCTGTGTATATTTTTAGCTGAAGGAGACAGAGTTTTCTCTTTCCCCGAATGTTTTGATGCATGTACAGTAGCGTTGTCGACAACAAGTGTCGCGTTTTCCTGTACTTTAGGGTTCCCACTAAGCAGGGCTGGTGAGTTATGACATCTTTGGCGGGAGGAGGGCTAAATATAGAAATAGGTCTGTTTGCTAAACCAGAATAGCCCAGTGTATAAACACTAAAAAAACAAAAAACAAAGGAAAACTCAGAAACACTAGCTGGATAATAAAACAGGGCTGATGCTGTTTATTTTGTCATTAAGCCCATGCTGAGATTAGAGTGCTAGTATCAAACACCGGGCAGCTGTTCTGCGTCTGCATTGACTACCTGTGTGTCATACGCCCAGGCGTCTAACCAATCAGCCGTCAGCAAAGGATTGCAGTGTAGAAGTAATGATGACACCATGTGCCAGATGGCGATTCTGCATGTAGAATGAGAGACCCTTGTAATGTTCTTGCTTGTGCTTCACCGGGGGCCTGTCCACGAGCGCGTCCCTTTGATCGCGTCTAGGCCAGCACCGCCATCAGCCGCGGTTAATAATCCGGCTCCCGCTCGCTTAAATAGCAAGCTGCGCCTCCCAATTTGTGTTTATTAGCTGCCATTACTGGTACCTAAATTACAGACCCCTGCGAACACGAAGGCTGTATTTACAGATACATCATTAGGCAGCAGAAGTGCACGAGAGGAAACGCAGGTGATAGAGACGCGGCAGCTGACGAGGGGCGGATCCAAGGTGAACCATATGGATGTGAAAGGACAGATCAGGCCTGAATCGTTATCTCACAATGGCGAGGCACCTAACTTCTCTCGAAAAGTGTCGATCCACCCAGCATTTACAGACTATAGGCTAAGCCACAAATGTAATTCTTTTATTTGGCTATGCAGCCTGCTTCTCGGACATGTTCGGAAGCTCTTGTTGGATGGCAGAACACAATCCTGGCCAACCCCCCCCCTCCCCCCCCACCCAAGCTGATCACAATTTCCGCTGTACACAGGAAAACTACAGTAAATAATTTACGACGGCAGCCATTCATCTGCTGAATGATCTCTTGATTCCCGTAGATGCAGCAGGCGTACATGCGCTCAGCTGGCATCCCTTCACTGCCCCTAGGGGGCCCCACCTTTCATTAATGTGTCAGTGGTCCCCCAAGCTGATGGCCCAATGGAATAAACATCTACACCAGCCCGCAAGGTTTCCTATCTTTACTATCCTGAGAAGCGAATCAGGTCTGTTTGTGTTCTCCACTGATTTTCCATTTTGTTTCATCCTCACTGTATTTCAACTCGGCAGGTTTTTTTTTCCACTGTAAAGCAATTTAAGTACACCAGCATTTCAGGATGAGGAGGTGAAAATTGCCAAAAGAAAAAAAAATCACCTTTTTACCGTGAAGTCTCTAGTTTAGCATTTGCATCTGCATATCACAGATAAGCAGTGATTTTAGAGATTACAAATAAAGGTTATCTCCCTTTTTTCATGGGGAATTAATTTATTTGTAATTAATTAATTTTGCTAGCTTTAAAAAAAGACTCCTTTAAAGACAGCGACCAACTTTATTTTTGCTTGTTTATTTCAAACTTGTTACATTCACCATATTTACATAACATATTCCCAGTCTTTTATGTTTGAAAAGGAGTAGGCTGCAGTATAAACTTATTTAGCCCTACCCCCATCCAATTATTCACAGCTGACTTTAAACACTTTTTGTCAAATAAAGACAACACAACAAAACAAAACAACATGATTACTTTCATATAAAGACTGAGCACACCAAATGACACATTTCTTTCAAAAGGTAAGTATTGGCATTACCGTTATCATCCCGAGGTAAACTGCTTTTCTTTATCCTCATATTCATTTTGAATTTGTACTTTATATTTTCTTTTAAACTGACTTATATTTTTACTTTGTTTTAATTCTTCTGTTAAACTGTTCCATAATTTATCCCCTGCTATTGAAACACACATACTTTTTAATGTTGTTCTAACACAATGGAATTTCAGATTCGATTTCCCTCTTAAATTATATCCTCCCTCTCTATCTGAAAACAATTTCTTTATTGTATTTGGAAATAAGTTATTTCTTACTTTAACTATTGAATATTATTATGATTTGGATTCAACAGTATTAAAGTCTCAACAAATAAACACGTCTTTCTGACACAGTAAACAACCCCTACATACTATTATAAAAAATTTCAATCTTAGATCCTGGTGTTCTATATATGCAACTAAAGATTATGTTTCTCTTTCTTTCCATCCAAATTTCAACAGTTAAGCATTCCATCACTCCATCGATAATAGTTGTCATCCTTTCGACATTTTTGTAGTTTAAGTTTTTATCAATATAAAGTGCCACCCCACCTCCCTTATTACTTATCCTATCTAAATGAAGGAATTCACATCCATTTAATTCAAAGTCTCCATTTTTATCAGGGGTTATCCAGGTTTCCGATATAGCTATCACACTGAATTGTCTTTTAAACTGTCTTAAATGTTCTTTTATGTTTTGAAAGTTTGCATATAGACATCTACTAATAAAATGAACTACTGTTATGCTATTTTTTTCCTTTATCTTTATGTCAAATTGATCATCAGTGTAATGAGTGCAGCCTTTTATTCCATTGTTATAAAAAAATATAGTCTGGGTCTATATTACTTTAAAACTCCAATCATCTCTTATTTGTATTTGTTATATGTAAACTATCAGGCATTTGTATTAATCATAATATTTAAACTGTCCCACATTACATCTTAAGAAATGAAAAAAATTACATAATTTATAATTTATAACTTACAGTAATAACTGTAACATAATTTTGTTTGTTTGTTTCACATACTAAGTCATTTTTCTAGTTCTGTCATCGCTCTGATGACGAGTACGTTTTCTCTGCTCTGGCGGTCCATTAAGTTTAATGAATATCTTGCAATCTGATGTCCAAGTTGACTGTATTTTTTCCTGTTTTCTCAACAGTCTCGCCTGTCTTGCGATATCTGCCTTTTACTTTATTGTATGTTTATTAACATACACTGTAAAACTTTCGTCCCTGTTTAAGCAAGTCTTTTTTCTAATAATAATGGCAGGTTTCTGATTTTTATTTTTCCTTGAGAGAGAATGACACCCTTCAATATCCTTGCTCTCCACATTCATGCCCCTGCTATCAAAGAAGGCTATTACCTGTTGCTCTAAAAAGAGTAGCTCTTGCTCTGATGGATCTCCACTTTCTGTTGTTGTAACCCTTGCATGTGTCCATGTGTCCATGTGTCTGGTGCATGGTTTCCAGTCCAGTAAATCATATAATTTATTCTGGAATAGGTCTTTCATCTCTTCCATTAAGTCCATTATTACTTTCCACTTTTTTTTCTCTTCTGACATGAAGTTCAGTGATTTCTTTATCTCTTCCAGTTCCTCATCAGTCATAGCCTTACTTCCTTAAGTAGGCATCTTGCCTTTGCCCTTTCGCCGATATTAGCTCCTGATTACGGACCGGTTATCGACAACTTGCCCCGGTCTTCTACTTCTTTGCTCTGGGGGGAGCAACTTAC
This sequence comes from Brevimyrus niger, assembly GCA_015164015.2. Taxonomy (NCBI): domain Eukaryota; kingdom Metazoa; phylum Chordata; class Actinopteri; order Osteoglossiformes; family Mormyridae; genus Brevimyrus; species Brevimyrus niger. The sequence goes on from JAABNY020000025.1 coordinate 3,226,339, forward strand.
ACATTTCTTGAAAATGGCAGTTAAAACATGCTGGGGTTTTCAGAAAATGTGAGTTGAATGGAATTGTGCCCTATAGCAGCTTCCTCTGTCGAATCTGCCGAACTTCTGGCAGCACACAGTACACAGGACCTCATCTGTCTGCACTGTCATCATTTACAGCATACTTGTATGCAAGTATTTGGGGTAACCTTTAGGTCAGCTGTTCAAACTCAGGTGTAAGGACTCCTCAGCCAATCAGACCTCTAATTAGTAACCTAATTATTAAATTGCAAGGAAAACCTGCATACACAGTGGCTTTTTCTGGATAAAATTGTCCACCCCTTATTTACAGGGGATTAAACACCATTTATCCAAACCATACATAGTTTTCAGATTATTCAGATTAATCACTGTTAAAAAGTAAATACTTTGACCCAAAAAGCAAGAAAAATAATGAACTTCACAAATCCCCCGTCTGCAGTTTTTTACTACTTGCTTAGCTACATGCTTGACCACCAGTGGCCAATGGAAGAAGTCACAGGATGCCAGTTTCAAGATGTAAGGTTTTTATTGATCATGTGTAACAGATACCTTGCAATGCCTGCTTGTTCATTCGCACTCGTTTGAGACAAAGCACAGACTAAAGATGTCGCCTTGTTCATTTTATGTCACGCCACAACACTGGAGGGCGCTGAATGTTTTTAATGCAGTAGGATGCAGTAAGCTGTCTGTGTACCCTTAAAATCTCCAGGCGGATGAGTATATAAATGTGGATACGTTCGCACAATTCAGTCCCCCTTCAAAGGCATTCATGATTGGAGATCCTTTTGTTTTTACTTTGAAACACTGCAGGACAGTGGTGACACTAGAGAGAATGTAGCCAGTTGTAGATAGTGGGTGGGATCAGAACTAATGAAAAAAGAGCACAGCGATAATCTCAGCTCAAATGACGTCGTTAATATTGCTTTCCTTATGGCCATCTTAATGCTGCTGCAAAGGGCAGGTGTCATATGGATCAGAGTAACATGAGAAATGTGCTTGTGTTAAAGGGTTGGGGATCAAAGCTGTTCTTGGATCTGGTAGTCAGTGTTCTGATACTGCAAAACCTGCTACCAGCCTGCAGGGGGATGTGGAGTTTCTGGCTGGGCTGGCTAGGGTCCTAAAATGTGGAGTGAACAGTCTTGCAGCAGTGGTTAAGGTGCAGCTGGTCTATGGAGGGCAGCTCAGTCCCTGTGATTTTCTGGGTGGATCTCACAAGCCTCTATGTGGCCTTGCTGTCCTGAATGGAGACTCCACCCTACCTCACTGTGACATTGCTGATAAAAACACTCTCAGTGGTATGACAGTGGAAAGTTATAAGTGCTATGGTAGGTGTTAGGTGCTCCTTCTGGTGCTGCCTAAACTCATAAAACCGTACAAACTCGCAAAAACAGCACACAGACTTCACTATCTTACAATCAAAATAAAGAATGTCATACTGTAACTAGACTCGAATAGTTTATATCCGTGAGGAAATTTTCACATTGCGAAGTCAAGTTGAAGCTGTGTGTTCCAGGATAAAGGATTTGAGACATTTAGCACCTGAAGATGTATTCAGATAAAAATTTGGATATTGCTTAAATATTCCCTTCACCTTGCAAGGAAACGCTGCACGAAATTTTATTGATCGTTTGGTTGTCTAAATTAATTAGAAGGACCCACTTACATGGGAGATGAGTAACATTTATTTTTACAAAGAAAAAGATCGGATCACCTTTGAGGCCGTAGCAGCCGGTAGCGTAGATAAAGAAATTGAGCAATTATGTTTCAGCGGGTTCACTGTGTGTCGCTGAGAGAGAAAACCAGAGAGCGTGACAAAGCAGGGGAGCGCAGAGGCCCAGCCCAGATGAAAACCAGCAGAAAGTGGAGTGTCGACTGCAGGCCCCCCGTCTCACCGACTCCCCTCCCCTGCCCGTGCGCCCATGTGATGTTCCATCCATGTTCGACTTCATATACGAGGATCTCAAAAGCCCAGGCAACTGATCTCAGCAGGAACCGCCGACTATTTCATGACAGACAGCCCCCTAGTGCCTTAGAAAAAAAAGAGAAAAAAAAAAGAAAAACTTGGGGTGGTCATTAAATGTGGCTCATGATCTTTGTTGGGCGTCCAGGTTGGTGCGATCAAAGAGCCTCTTCTGAGTGCTCAGCCCCTTTTAGTGCTGCGCTTGGAATCCAAGGCATTTTTCGAGGGGCATTTTCCTAACAAGCATGTGCTTTCCTGCTGGGCGCAGGCACTGCTCCCATGCCAACATGAAGGAAGAGCGATAAAGCGCATCCTGTAACTTTTATGAATGATGGACTTGTCAAGGTCAGCGTAGGAGGAATAGGTCTCAATATCTGAAACTTCTGTATTCCTGTATGACGGGCTTAAGAAATATTTGTAATTGAGAGTATCATGGTGACTGTATGGAGAATTTAAATACTGCAGGGGGAATACATTTGGCTGGTTAGAAGTGGTTAGAATGGAGCTCAATGAGGTTTCTCAATCTTAAGGAGTAGCACAGAAATCCTGCTGGAGTATCTGCTAACCACTTGTCCAGTGTATAGTTTTTTTGGCAGGGTGGGGGGGGGATCCGGGGTTGGTGTCTATCCAAGAAAACATCTGGACACTCTGGAAGGATGAAATGGGAATAATTCATTTTAAATATAATTTTGAATAATCCCATACGGTAAAAAACTGGTATTCATCATGTTGTGGGGACATTTGGTCCCCACAAGGTAAGGTATACCTGGACCACACACACACACACACACACACACACACACACACACACACACACACACAAAGCCTGGTTTGAACCACATCTGTTTTTCTCAATGATGATTAGATTTATATTTAAAAAAAACTTATTGAGCAAAATTATCTTATCAGTCTCATTTTAAATATCTAATTATTACAACTGTATTAATTTCATTAATATTTCTTTATATCTTATATTTTTATATCCCATCCATCCATCCATCCATCCATCCATCCATCCATCCCCCTTGCCTGGGTCACCATGAGCCTGAAGACTATCCCAGGAATCTTGGGGCATGAGGTAGGGAGCTCCCTGGACGGCAATGCCAGGCCATCTCATAATTAATGCATCAGATTTTAATCAGGGAAAGAAACTCATTAGGAGTTCCGCTCCTCTCTTATCATAGGTGTAGTGAGAAACACCTTTTCAGAGACATGAACCCGAGCCGACTGCCGAATGGACGGTTTCACTTCCACGCCGCACCGAGCGGCCAGACATTTAATGCTCCAGTAGCAGGTTCAGAAGCAGCACGTGATGGATGAGGGTCCCTGTTAACCCAGAAGCTTGTTTGTCCTTGCGACTTGACAGCGGTGCGTTAATATGGGTCCCATAATACAGGTCCCCGGACCATATGGCTGTAGAGCACCGAGATACGGCCAGGCTGTTTCGGTTGGACGGGGCCCTGAAATTGCCCTCCGTCTCACCGCCTGCCCGTGCGAGCTGCACGCGGCTGTGACCTGCTCCCCTCTACAGGCGGACCGTTATGCCCCTCACCGGATTGTCATGCCGGAGCCGCCAGCTTCCCCGGGCTGAGTGGGAAGCCGTTTTGCTCGGGCTCAGCATCCGCTCCCCCTGGCTACTACAAATCGCATTTTTTACGCACAAAGGACACAACCCCGTACAGCTCCCCCCACGCTGTGCATATCCCTCCTGATTTAACCTGAGCCCCCACCTCCCCACCATGATTTCATCATCCCTTTGTATCTCCCCCCGCCGCAGTCCCCGAGATGGCCGCAAGGCCGGTTTTTCAAAGATATTTCCTGCTTTAACATGCTGGCTCCCCATTCTTTTGAAAGATATAAAATCGGCTTGTGTCTTAGGCCTGAAAACTACTCCAAGAACAGCATATTAGGATGGGAAGTATTTATCTTTTCCAGTGACATTGTTTTAATCTGCTTCTACAATCTGTAGAGATGTGTAAAGTAAATGTCATTTATTTTATGCAGCTTTATTCAAAATCTGTTTCCTTGGATATAATGCAGACTCTCATGGACTGAACCTCAAAGGGATAATAAGATTGGAAGTAGAATTCTCCCTTTACCACGTACCACTGCCAGCACCCGCTCGCTCCCTTTGCCATCCTGCCTTCCTCCCACGCTAATCTGATTACCCCACCTAACCCAAACATTAGGGAGATGAGTCCATTCCTCACCTTGGAGTTGCCCCTGACCTCAACCGGCGGCCGGAGTGGAACGCTTACTGGTCCTGTGGCAGGACTAATCTGTGATGTCATCGTTGTCGAGATATATGGGGAGACGGATTGGTGGGTAGATGGAAGGCATGCGATGATGTTGCGCAAGCCCTCAGCCAATGGCAGAGAGAAGAGATATGATGAATACCTCAGAACGCTAGGGAAGGTACAAACTCCTTTCTCAGAGGGAGCCTTATAAATGCTATGCCCTGTACTCCTGGATACGAGCTATTCTCTCTCATGCACAACTTACATAAGCAACCTTCAGCATGACTCGTGATATTGAATCAAGATGACATTGACGCTCTACTCTGCATCTATGTCGTTCTGTGCCTAAAGAGATGTTTTAGTCTCTGATTTACACAATATGCTCATCAGTCAACAGACTAGAGAATATATTTTTTTTATTTAATCCTACTAGTTAGTGTAACCTAGGTTAACATGTGGCATGTGACAATGCCCATCTGGATTGGGACAAGAACGAATAAGTATAATACCTTAAAATAAAACACTGGAAAAAAAAACATTAATTAAAGATAAAAGCTTGACATCTCAGATTACACTAAATTGTTTTGCTGTTTATTTCTTACTCTGCAGGTACTAAACATGGTTCATTAGACACATTCAAAACATTACTCTTACCATCAAAAACTTTCATACTGGAAGTACATGGCAGTTTACAAGGTAGACTGAAAGCACATTGCTATGACTGTTATACATATATTTTGTTATAAGAACAAATGATTATACTAATAGACCGAAGGGTCCACAGATTTCTAAAATATCTGCATTAACTTATCAAGCAGATTGGATGGTCTTATTATATGATGCTGTTCTGATCTGTATACATTTTGTTTAATATTTCAAAATTGTCAATAGCACATTTTCCCTCTTTCTTTTAAAGTCATCTATCCAGAATTGAATTACCATTCATTTATAGGCAGAGGATTTCTGTGCCACGATTAATTCTTACCCATGAAATATGCAAGGGCAGCTGTTTCACCAGTGTTTTTGAATGATTGCATTTTAGAAATTACAATTAAATTTAAATATCTAAAACAGCATATGCCACCAATAAACAGAAATCTCTTCATTGAGTTAGTTCAGTTTAATGGATTTCAATTAGCAAAAGACTGGATCTATTATACATGATTAAGAATTAAGTGATAAATATTTTAATATGATAAAAATTATACATATACACTAATCTGGCCTTACATCTGTATTAATTGAGAGTATAATTTAAAATGACAGCATAAAAATAATATAATTTAACAATTTAGCAATTACTAACTATTAATGTTACTACTCTATTATTATTATTATTATTAATAATAATAATAATAATAATAATAAGAATAACAATAATAATAATAATAATAATAATACTACTAGTGCTATTAGTATGTATATGATTTTCCTACGCCTCCTGTTTTAAGCCAACCACCCCATTCCTCCCACTGGTCCCAGGTATGTTCCGGTGAGTGATCGCTTTAAGTCGGCATTTATTACATGCCTGTGCATCAGCGTGAGATCCAGGCCATGATCTGCATGCTCATCCACAGCCTAAACCCCGTTCCTAATCACTGTTATCCACTGGACATGAGATTACTGCAGCTACACGGATGGGTAAATATCGAGTCCATGAACTCTCCTTAACATACAGCAATGTGTTCATGATTTCTGGACAAAAGCACACAGATATTTCACAGCACCCCTACTAGATGAGCCCAGGAACCAGGAAATGACAGTTTAAACCTCTATAACCGCTATATGGCACAGTATCATTTAGTATGGCAAGGTACTAGAATGTCACTGGATGGAATAACTTTAGGGGCAACTTGACTTGGATTCTTTGTGGGGACTGTCCATTGATTTCATTGGGAAAAACCCTAATCCCAACAATGACACCCTTAACTCCTACCCAGCCCTAACCTTCACCATAAGGACTTTTGACACATACCAAACACACACACACACACACTCAAGATTATATTGTATCTAACGAAAATGTCCTTATATCAATCTCCATCCTCCAACCTCTTATGCTGGTCAGCGGTGCATGGAGCACGGAGGGCCCAAAGCGTCAGTGTAAGAGGAGTCCGATTAATAAGTGTGCTCAATTCATTTTTGCATTTAAGAATGCAGTCGATAAGTATCTGGCCCTACATCGCCCTTCCACCACCTCAGAACAAGTGAAATAAAAACGCTTTGAGCAGAAAGCAGTGAAAACGGCTTTAATTCCGCTGCATGATGGGAAGCCGCTTGCAGATATCTCCCTCTCGCTGGAGCTTTTTGTGATTTGCAAGCCCGCCCGCTGGATCGCAAATACCAATAAGTGTTTATCTAACGCGCAATCTTTCATGCGGGGAGTTTTCAAACGGAGCCCAGAGGTATTATTCATCTCTGGCACAGAGGTGGGGACAGAAATTGAAAAGAAATGTTTTTCTATGAAGACTTTTATTTATTTATTTATTTATTTTAATACCTCCCACCCCCAGCCAGAAACATTTCAACCGCCATTAGTTTTATAAATTGAGTTGCAGGCACTTTGAACTCTGTGTCAGACTTGTGCCCTAACTATTTATCAGTTTATCACAGCTGAATAGCAGGTTTGAGTCCACAGGTGTAATCTGGAGGTTAGACCATCTCTCACATTATTGACTCAGCTTCAGTTAAATGACCCAAAAAAAAAACAAAACAAAAAACTAGTAAAATACTGTTATTATTTTATTTTATATAAATTGTGTTCATTTTTTTCCTCTATATTTTAGAATTGATTATTAAATGTGTTGAGCCTCCGGTCGGAGAAACTATTTCACAAAAAATTAAAAATTAAAATCATCACTGAAATGGATGCAAATCCTGCTGGTTTTTAATATGAATGTGCTTTTAGTACTTACATCTTGCTGTCAGTTGCCCTCAGAGTATACATTATCAATAGACTTTATCAAGAATGAGCAAAGAAAATTAACAGTGTATTACTAAAAACTAAAACACAGTGCATGTTACCATCCATCCATCCATTCTTGTGCAAGGTTGTGAGTGGGCCTGGAACCCATCTCTGGTAGCAGAGAACACAATGCAGGCATACACCCTGTATGGGATGTCAGTCCATTGCTGAACACACACTCATATACAATAATACACAATCATACACAATCATACATCATGGCCAAGTTACAGATACCATTTGGCCTAACTGCATGTCTTTGGACTGCTGGAGGTAGCTGGAGTTCCAGAAGGAAACTTATGTGAAATATGCCAATCCATTCTGTCCTAAACCATGAGCACTAACACCCCAAATCAGCAGCTGGCCTTTTGTTGAAATCCGCAGCATAAACACTGACCATCTAATAATGGCATGTCTTCATAATGAAATGCTTGCTTTGGCGTTTCAAATGTGCCCCACCCACAAACTACACGGAGAGCATTGCTTTGTCAATTTTCATAAAATAAAAATGGCAGAAAGAAACGGTGAGAAAGATCCGTGTGGATCAGCACACAAAAGCCTTTCATTCTCACGGCTGCCGATCAGATCAGGGCTTTTTTTTATTTTTTTTTTTATAAATGCAACAAAGGACTTCGCTGAAAATGTGGGGGCTGAAAGGCAACACAAAAGTCTCAAAGCCAGCGCTGCCCAGACTTAGTTTCTCTGAGCTCATTCTGAATAAATCGCTAAACCTGTCACAAGCTCATAGTCGTTATTATTCAGCAAATTGCCGACATCGGTGCATTTAAGAGACTTTACAGATGACATTTTATGGGAATCACTGTTGCAATATGTCAAGCGACATTTTTACATCCAATATGTATTTGTCTATATTTAGAGACAGATATGGACTAGTCTTACCTACAGTAACGAAAAGGCGCGGACTGCCGCTTCTTTGATCTCGACTGGAGATTTCGGAAGGCGACACAACATTAAAAGGGTATGTTTAGGGCTCCCGCTGGCGCGGGCAGCAAAGGCACTCGGCTGGAGCAGGCAGTGGTTGCTGTGCCCAGATTTGGCATTAGGGCTAGCTGGGCACCTGGTTCTGTGTGTCGGACAGTGCAGCTGAGGGCCGGTCAGAGGGTCCGCAGGCGCGTGTGCGTGTTTCCCTCCTGATGCGTCTGGCACGGACGGGTCACGGCTCTGACAACTGCCTGTTCTGGAAGCGTGAACGCAATTTCAAAATATAGTCGTGTGTGCAGCACAGTCAGGTCCTTTGTTCCTAACAAAGGCTGTGATGGCAGAACACACTGTCGTGCTTCCAGCTCTGTTGAAAAGCTCCCCACCTCGGTGCCACACGCACCCCCCCCCCCCCAACAAGAGCTAAACTACCTAAACTTGGATATACAACTGACTTTGCAAGTGTACTGCTACTGTGGTCCTTTAAAGCAGTGATGCCAAATAGAAAGTGTGATTAGGCGCTAATTTGCATAATGGGCCCCTCAGACTCAGACAGGAAAGTGGACTCACTCACATGCCCGCAGCTTCACTGCAGAAACACAGGAGGAAACGTGATTGTGCGCGTGCACAAGGGCCCATTTCTGTGCACGTCCACAGTTCTGGATTTCACAAACCTGGAAAGCTACTGTATGTCAACACAAAAAATGTGCAGTCTGTTAAAATCTTCTAGGCAGCTGTTGCATGAAACATTAAGCACATATTAAACATAGCCATTGAATATCTTCTTAGAATAATGGTATGATTTGACATAAAAATTCCACTATTACGACAGAGATATGTTAGCTATCTGTCCTTAGCACCATTTTACTCATATTAATGGTCAAATTTATTCAACTTTTGTTGAGGATGCCAACTTTGTCAGCTGTAATGGATAATAAGATATAAAGCTATCAATTTTCGAGGCTGCCTAATTAAGAAAATGGAAAACAAAATAATAGGATTTCAGTTGCAACAAGGGAAATGTTTTATATTGTAGAAAAATATGGAAAATGTAGTTTGAATATGAAATTTAATAACAAATAACAAATAGTGAAGGGAATTTTCAAATGGTGTGCATTGGAGAAAGTTAACTAATTTTACAAATGAATGAACTATTGATGAAGGGAATGAAGGACAACAGAAAAAAAGGAAGATTTATTGGTGAATTCTTAATTGCAACATTAAAAAATAAACTGGAAACAAATCTTTGTGTAGGAGGACATGGGGATCAGGACTTCAGGGATGGGAAGCAGCTTTTGGGTACATGGGGGTTTTAAAATGGATGTTTTAGAAAAACACATTTCCCATGTTCATGGTGACATGGCGGCTCAGTGTCAGAGCTCACTCTAAGGTGACTCACACCTCTAAGGCTGGGCATTCAACTCTGGGCCTCATAGTGTATGTGTGCATGTGTGTGGGGTCTAGGTATACCTTACTTTGTGGGGACCAAATGTCCCCACAACGTGATGAATACCTGTTTTTTTTTTTTACCTTATGGAGACCAGTTTCCTATTCCCCATATGGGAAAAATCTATTTTAGAAAAATCCGTGACTGCAATGAAAAAATGCAAAAACTTATTTTGTTTGGTTTATGGGTATGCTTAGGGCTGGGTAGGGGTTAAGGTTGTCATAGTTAGCATTAGCATTTTTCCCACAGAAATGAATAAGCGGTCCCCAAAAAGATACGTTTAACCGATTGTGTGTGTGTGTTTGTGTGTGTGTGGTCCAGGTATGTGTGTGTGTGTGTGTGGAGTTTTTGTTCTTCTCATAGGATAAGCTCTAGGTGACCCTGAGCAGGATAAATAGTTTGAACTCTGCTGGAAAATACTTAAATCGGT
>JAABNY020000025.1:3236600-3248574 GCA_015164015.2 Brevimyrus niger
AAGATATTTTTGGACATAGCTTACACAACAAAAGTTTATTATTAAAGTCCTCCATTGACAGCAAATTTCCTTCTCTATTATGCTGATCAGAAGCATACTGTCTCGGGGGTCTGCCTCCGCTTTGTGTGGGACGCAGTATTACCGCAGTCCAATACTCTGCATAAATAAATAATGCTATTGAAGCAATCCGAAGAAAGTTTGCTGGCTGTGATAGATGCCAGGAGTGGAACCATTCTTAACATTAATCTGCATTATGAAAATGCACGACCTACAGTTCAACTTTTTTTCTAAGTTAATGACAGTGATTCCTTCTTATACAAAAAAGAGAATTGGCTCCCAGACAATTTCTGGCATGAAATTTAAAAGGCCGCGGAAGACGTTTATGCTCTACAACCCATTCAGGAAAGCTCTCTGACAGATTGAGAAGCACTTTAGTGAAAAAAAATAACGATTCTAACCATGTCAATAACAATGTCATTCTAACAACCGGCTCCCCACCAGACAATGGAGACAGACTTTTACTCACCTGATCAACAGACTTGTCACTGGCCCAGTGACAGCAGAGAACAGGAAACAGAAGCCCCCTGGGGTGAAAATCTCAGTCTGACACAGTAGCTAGAGCAAATATGGCACATAAGTCATACATCAAGGGAAGGACTTGCATACGCTGAAATCCCTTTTTATATGTCTTGAACATTCAGCATTCAAAATTAATAGCTAGCCATCTTCCAACCACTTATCCAGGAAAAGGTCACAGAGGCCTTGGAGTCCGTCTCCAGCAGCATGGGTTACAAGGCAGGAGAACACTCTGGAAGGAATTCCAGTTCATCGCTGAGCAGTGATTGAAACTATAATCACATTTAAATCAGTCATACCTTCTACCAGCAAAGTCCAATAGCGATTTCTATATCAAAATGATCACGATGGCCAAATCAAACTCCTGTGTTGCTTGCACACAATCTCACGTGAAGAGACCTCTCTTTCATTTAGCTTGGGGACTTCAAGTCATTAGGATAACTGAGTAATTTTTGTGACTCCAGGGGGCCAAGTGCTGTGAAGACCTAGCTATTGGAAAGTATCGCATGTGTGCAGAAATGTCACGCATGGAATATTTGGCTTGCAATGATGTGAGTGTGACCCAATAACACTTACTGGGCAATACAAGGAATGAAATCAAGAAAAACAACCCCTTCGCCCCGTAGTTGCCCCAGGTTTTAATAGGTAAGCTAAGCACACACAGGGTGCTCCCTTGGACTGCCTGCTGCATTAAATTTTAGAGGCTGCCACGGGCCCACGTTCGGCAGCTCTGACGGCTGCATCACCTGACTGTGCACTGGCTGCGTGCAGCCTGGTGCGAATCAAACATGACAGTCGAGGGAGGGAGGGTCCAGCTCACTGTCTGCACACGACGGCATGACGACTCCCGGAGAGTCCCCAGTGCGACAGCCATGGTTTGCCGGTGGAGTCCCACCGATGACAGAATATAACCTCTGCAGAATCTGCAGTTTGCAGCCTGAGCCCTGTCCCAGATACATTTCACTTTTAAACTTGAGAGTGTAGTGGAATATACTGCCCCAGAACCTGTATGGGTAGGTATCACACCATTTTTGTTTAATAGTCGGCCTTGACGATTATTATCCATGTGGCATAGAAATACTTGATAATTGTGTTGGCCTGCTTCACCCATCCATCTGTCCGTCACATCTATCAATCTGTCAGCCTCTGCATCCGGATTCTACTCCACAGTTTCCAGAGAACTGGTGAATTAAATGCACCTATTTACCAACAGCATATAACTTAAATAACGTTGCTGCTCTATGATGGCTTTATCAAGGCATTGCGAGTTTCTCCATAATGAGCGTTCTTCGCATTGCCGTTTCTAACCTCCTCTCTGGATCTGACTTTTTGCCTGCGCTTCCTGACTTAGATATACGGCTAGCTATTTGGATTCGGTTTTCTCTCTGATGCTCTTACGACCCCTGTCTGTTTTTGCAGTTTTGATTCTTTGATTCTATTTCGGTCCATCACATAACCACTTACGCAAGTTAAAAATTCACATATTTATTTATTTGTTTGTTTGTTTATAATTACTTAGTTAATTAATTAATTACATTTATAAGGGCAACTATTGTACAAGGGTTTGGCAACTGGAGGAATCTGTCACTTGGCAAGCCTTTGAAAAAGGAATAAATAGGCGAACAAATATCGCCGGGGACGTCATGCTGTCACTTGTGACAGGCTGTCGTTACTGTTATCATGGGCTGCTTTAGCCATAACAAGAAAGGGAGGCAGATATCATGTTGTGGCAGTGATATATGCAGACAATGCAGATATTACTAAAGGTTCCATGTTAGCCCACAGCATGACGGGCCTAATTGGATTTTGATGGATACGAAATGTCCTTTCATATTCATCCACGGTATCATAATGCTCATTTTCATTGTGCTTATTTTTCCCCTCTGGGATTGTGCCGCAGCTCTCAAACGGGTTGGCCTGAAAGAAGCTGCCGGAAGCTATTACTTATATTCATAACATAGCGCTTAGATTATGAGATTAGCTAGCTAAGTGATTCAATGGGCGTCGCATGAAATGCTGCATTTCGGCGAGGTTGCCAATTCCAGATGTCACGGCATTAACACAACAGCAAATGTCGAAAGAAAAACCTGTTACTTTTTTGGTGCTATTCTGGAGAACAATAATATTATGTTATGGAACAATTAAGCACACTCACTGCCGTCGTATGATACATTTACCTTCCCATATTAACCGAAAATACTTTACCCTGTTGCCTTTGTACATAATTAACTCCCTGGTCTGTATACTAAAATTGTCCTTTTCCAGTTGATTTCCTGGTGCTATTTGTTTGATGACTGTTCATAGCTATTGTGACAGCTTTTAACCAATTATACCTATTCATTGGCTGATGCATTTGTGTTTAACTGCTGCTAAATTCCACTAATATTGGTCCATACTATGGAAAGAAAAAATGTCCAGCCTCCACCTGCTACCCCCTGTCAACATGCAGGTCAATGCAGAGGTAACTGCCATTAGTGAAACGGTTTCACAGATGGAATGGTTGATGTATTAACTCCCCGTCTGTCTGTAGAGATTGTCGAGATAATTTCAATCCTTTTATAAAAACTGGAAAAGATTTAAAGCGTAAAAGTCAAGTGTAAAAAACTTGAGTATGTGATAAATTGTTGATTAATTATAATGCTGAACCTGTAATACTGTATATACAGCATCCTGGACATACAGAACCACAGATACAGCACCAACCTGGCTGCCTGATCACTGCATTTTCAGTTATTCAATTAATTCAAAATTTCTTATACTCATTTATTAATTAAATGGAGGTAGTACCCCCAACTGGCAGTTAGCTAAAACTGAAACAACAGATCTTGCTTATGTAATTACTCATGAGAGATAATTGATGTTTGATTTTTACTTGCTAATCAAACTATAAATTATGAATTATTGAAATTATGAAAAATTATTGCCTGCTGTGATAATCAACATACATATGAATTCTAATTAGCGCTGAGGCAACCTAAAGAATCACTTTAATGTCTAGAGATCTTATTTTTTCTTATTTCCATTATCATCCATCATAGATTATATCCAACGATTTAAAGATTTATAAATAAACAATGCATTCAGCCATGGCACAATGATATCTGTATGCACTCATTGAGCACTTCATTAAGAACACCTGTACACCTGCTTATTCGTGCAATTATCTAATCAGCCAATCATGTTGCGGCAGTGCATTGCATAAGATCATGCACATACAGTATGTAAGTCAGAAGCTTGAGTTAATGTTCACAGCAAATACCAGAATGAGGGAAAAATGTTGTCTCGGTGATTTTGATTGAGGCATAACTGTTGGTGCCAGACGGGCAGGTTTGAGCATTTCTGATTTACTAGGATTTTCACATGCAACAATGTGAAGTTTACTCAGAATGTTGCGACAAAAAATTTCCAGTGAGTGGCAGTTTTGTGGACAGAAATGCCTCGTTGATGAGAAAGGTCAGAGGAGAATGGCCAGACCGTTTCGAGGCTACGGTAATTCAGATAACAATACAGAACTGCGGCGAGTAGAAAAGTATCTTAGAATGCGTGACACATCAAAGCTTGAGGCGGATGGACTCAAGTTTTGATGTTGGATTCCTCTCCTGTCAGCCAACGACAGAAAGCTGAGGCTGCAGTGGGAACAGGCTCACCAAAACGGGAAAAATGTAGTCTGGTCTGACAAAGCTCAATTTCTGCTGAGGATCACAGATGGTAGGATCAAAATTTGGTGTCTACTGCATGAATCCATAGATTCAACCTGCCTTGAGTCAACAGGTCAGGCTGGTGGTGGTGATGTAATGGTGAGGGGCTTGTATTTTTTGGTACACTTTGTGCCTTTTAATACCGGTTAATTATCACTTGTATACCACAGCCTACCTGAGTATTGTTGCTGACCATGTGCATCCCTTCATTACCATAATTTACCCATCTTCCTATGGCTACTTGCAGCATGCTAATGTACTTCAGTGGCCTTTCCAGTAAGCAGATCTGAATCCAATAGAACACCTCTGGGATTTAGTAGAATGGACAGTGTTGAGAGCAAAGACAGACACAGCTCCATAATGATCGCTGTTATCATTGTATTGAGCTTAAATATCCACAACAGATGAGCCAAATCATTACAACCACACCCACATATCATGAATAATGTTATTGATTGAATGATAAAGTCTGGGATCCATTAAATCGTAAGTTAACATTTGGCAGTGGCAGATTACGTGTTGAATGCAGAAGTGAACCGGGGGTTAAAGACTTGAGTGACACTGGCAAGGGCTAAATCCTTATGGGCGACCTCTAAGGCTTGTGAGGAGCTCATGGACAGCCGTGGTTAGTAATTACTGAGAGTGGCACGAGGAGGGAAAACCACAAACTGCCAAAACGGTGTTAAGCGGCCAAGACTTGTTTATGCAGGATGTGAACAAAGGAAATAGCGTCTGGTACAAACCAACAGGAGGGCTACTACGGCACAAAAGGCAGATCATTTTAATCACGGTTACGGGAGTAATGTGTCACGATACACGGTGCATTAAGCCCTGATGTGCTGGACTGACAACTCCTACCCACAGCTATGAGTCTCTATATGCAGCTGGACTCAATTATTCACTTCACATGGGGGTGGTCTTAGTGCTTTGAATCATCGGTGTGTTTCAGTTTTCCAAACCCGGAAATAAAAACAGTTTCAGTTTATAATTATGTGCGACTCATACCGTATAAGTGATTCACAGTTGATGGTGCATGTTTCAGACAGATTTAGATTCTCTCCCAACCTTGAAGCTATTTATGCTTTCAAAACACACATTAACCAATAAAAAGTTCAGTTCAAAGCAATAAGCACATTATATAAATCTCCCCTCCCCCCAAAGAGCTTCTGAGCATTCTAAGACAACTTTAAATGCCTCACTGCTTAATACTGCTTGAGGAACATTGATATGCTTATCAGTATCTGAGCTGTTCTTGGCCTTGATATTACACATGGGATGCTTGATAATTCATTTGATCAAATAACCGTTTAATGCCATCGATAGGATGAATTCCCCAGTCCTTACACTTCTTGGATTTAAAGCATATTCTACAGTAACGTCAGCATTAAACAAGACACTCTCAGTGCATGGAGAAGCACGCGTCTTTGTCTGTTTGAATGATTTCCTAATTCACAGTGGAAGCGAAATCTTTCTCGTCAGGTTTAAATGTATTCTCAGCTGAATGACACTATTAGGATCTTGTGACCCCTGAGCCTAAAAAAATGCAATCGATTGCACTTGGCTTAGAGCCTATTACTGGTAGGAATGGAAAAAGGTGAGCGATGCAGTAAGGGGTGAGTATGGGGTACAGTGTGCATGGCAGATGCAGAGGTGAATGACGAGGAGCATCGTCTCTTCCTCCTAATATCAATAGTTTTTAGTAACATGTTCCCTTCCTAGCCAGGAGAGGAGGGCAGTATACGTCTGTGTATCATTGCACCTAAGATTCTCCACGACTCTGTTCAGAATGAAACACACACACACACACACACACACGCACGCACATGTAGCACGCATGCACACACACACATACAGTGTATATATATATATATATATATATATATGAATGTTCTTCCTCTCCCTCCGTGGGTGGTCTCATCCTTTTTTCAAGCTCAGGTCCTCTACCAGAGGCCTGGGAGCTTCAGGGTTCTGCTCAGTATCTTAGCTGTTCCTAGTACTGCACTCTTCTGGACTGAGATGTCTGATCTGCTTTAGCCACTCCTCAAGTTTGCGGATTATATATATATATATATATATATATATATAATTATGGTATTATTGTAATATACTGTAATAAATATTATTATAATACAGTTATAAAATATAATAATAGTATAAATGGTAATAATCTTATATTGACATCCTGGTTTTTGTATAGTTTCTGTTTGTCTTTGCTTATTTGTCCCACCTCCATACCATGTGCCTAGTAAGACATCAGCCATCATGGTAGTCTGGGATTCTGCATGGCACTGACGTGCGATATAGTGAACATGTTTCATTGCCAGGTATGACTTACACTTTAAATAGACATGGAGACTGTGGTCTCCAAAAGACCAAAAGGATTATCGGTATGCTGGGTATAGAAATGGTAGGTATACAGTAAATATCATAAAATGTTGTTACAATAGAACATATAAATCACAAATGCCTCAATGAAGATTCTGTATGGCCTTAAGGGCCAGGATAAATGATTAGGAAATAGATGGATGGATGGATGGATGGACAGATGGATGAATATTTGGTTGAAAACCAATTACCAATGATAAATTAGTTTTCTAAGCAATATGTCTCAACTTCCAGATGCATCAGTCACAAAAACTGCAAAAATAGTTTAATGTGCTAAACATGGACAAACCACGTGAACTTTGGTTTTGCGTCAATGCGAGGGGGCAGGTGAGCACTTAATGGGAAAATTGTTAAATACAAATAAGAACTATACCACAGAACTGAAAAAGTGCTTGTGTGACCCAGTCTAAAAAAAAACCACAAAACTGTACACTGAGAATTTCACAAAGCTGGAAATGATGGCAGGGCTACCATTCAAAAGCTGCTGGCATCTATGGCCATTTCGCAAAACAGTACAACAAGAACAGGACCCCTCAATTGATAAAGTAATGGAGGAATGGAAAAAAGGGATGCCTTCCAACAATAATGTCTTTGATATGGGCAGCTAGCTCAGGGGGAGTCATCGGGTCTGGTGATTGCTTTGCATGGTCATATAATGACTGAGGAATATGAGGATGTTTTACAGGACCAGATGCACCCTACGGTGCAGACACCGTTGCCTCATGATGTTCCTATATTCCAGTGTTTCCTAATCCGGTTCTTGGGGACATGCAATTTTTTTTACCGAGTAAAATTTTGTACTGTGTGGCAGGGAGGTCAGAGGGAGCAAAAACGTGGACTGTCTGGCAGGGAACCCGGAGAGAGAGGGAGCAAAAACATGGACGGACTGTGGGTTCCTGAGGACTGAACTGAGAAATGCTGCTATATTCCAACAGGATGACACCCCCACCGGGGAATAAATAAATCCATGAGGGGTTTCATGAACGCCAGGATAAAGCCAATTGTTGTCCACGCCTTACCCATCCATCAGTTAAATGCAAAAAGTA
Source organism: Brevimyrus niger (assembly GCA_015164015.2). Taxonomy (NCBI): domain Eukaryota; kingdom Metazoa; phylum Chordata; class Actinopteri; order Osteoglossiformes; family Mormyridae; genus Brevimyrus; species Brevimyrus niger. Next base: position 3,244,306 of record JAABNY020000025.1, read on the forward strand.
CATTTTCATTTTATGTTTTCCAGTTCTACAACTTTTAGCTATATGCTGCATATATTGTACAACTTGAGATCCCCACTGTCAGAGTAGTATTGTCTTACACAGAAGTTGCAGATCAGATTAATGAAATAATCGCAAAGAATCATTGTGTATTTGCTTCATAATCAGCCAGAAATGCAGCAGTTTAAATAAAATTTTGGCATTCATTTAATTATATATAAATATAAATATATTATATATAACTTATAAAATATATTTAAGTTACCTGATCTGCAGTTAATATTTATAGCTCCATGCGCCTGTCTGTTATTTTGAGGTACCTGTCTGGTTTTTAAACTTCCTACATGCTGATATGTCAGGCCTGACTTGAACACACCCCACTAGCTTCTGCGGCTTCAAGATCACGTTTGGCCTGTCAAGCGTCAGCCTTCTGCACGGCATTGTATTCCTTATAGCTATGCCGGGCCGAACTGACCAGCAACGGCTGCGCAGTTAAGAATCCCTACCGAGAGTGATCATCTCCCAAGACCTTATCCTATGAGTTTATTTGTTTGATCTAGCTCCCCTGTCAAACCAGTAAAATTGCTTCCTCTACTCTATACTCCAACACGAATGTGATTCATATTGCTCCAAATTATACATCAACATGTGAACCTTGCCTAGAATTTTGGAACTTTTAGAACTTTTTTAGAACTCCTAGAATTCTACTGGCTACACTACAGATGCTCTTATCCAGCATCACCTATTCATGCACTAATGTGATTGCGGGTCAGCTTGGACGCGAACATCACTCTGTATTAGTGAATAAAAGCTAGTATTTTTACAAAGAAAATACCCATATCAATATTATCTTTCCAACTTCTAAATGCTGGACAGGTTGCTCTGGGCACAAGGCATGGTACACAGTATATGGGATGCTAGTGTGTTATAAAATGCCTACAGCATACATCACAATACATACTGTATGCAATGGTTGTTACCTTTTTAATACCCTTTGTAAGCTTGATGATCGTATGGTTTGAACTCAGGGCCACAAGCAGTAAGGCAGGTTAAATAGCTGACCTCAGGTCCACAGAATACATGTAAGCAGCTACACTCCCTGGGCAGATTCAGCAAAGCGTTTCTGAGCTATAACCGAGAAATCTGAAGGATGCCTCCAACCCGAGGGCATAATAATGGCAGATTGCACTTTAACTTATTGCGGCACTTAACATTGTGCAGATTTCAGCAACACCTTAAAGCCTTAAGGCGAGTAATGCCAAAGTGAACTTTCCTGAGGATTTAGAAACCACCTCGCCCCCCCCGATAAGCCAACCTATCACAAAACCACACAAATACAGTTACTGTATGGTATAAGCAGATGGAATCTGAAAACAGTCCAGAATGAGCCATGAACAAATTTTTACTGGGCACTTAATGTCAGATTAAAGGGGCAGGAATTAAAGGGGCAGGAATAGGCAGATCAGTCAGGTATTGGTCTGTTGTAATATAAATTCCAACTTCAGAATTTGCGAAAACACTGCATACCCAGAAGAAAAATGATTTCCATGCAAGAAAAAGAAATGACATATTCATGATTTTTTTTTCATTCAACAGAAATACAGAGCTAGACAGACCGATCCTACCCCTGCTGTCTAACAAAATAATAAATATTTATCAGCTAAAGGTAAAAATCATTCTCTCATTCTTAATGTCCAGGAACAATTTGGCTGTGTATATTTGTTCCTGGAGTGAAGAACAACTTATTCAGGTTGTGTAAGGACAGCAGACCTTCTAGACACAAGTTTACTGACCAAACTGCGAAAATGTTCTTGGGAAAGAAGTTAAAAATGAGGTCTAAACCATATTACTTTGCAGTTTTCCTGAATTTGGCCGATTTGCAAAGGTATGAATGACAAATCTGTTAAAGTGTCTTAATACATTTCATTTTAACTTCTTGTCACTTTTCAAGTGTTAGAATAAAGCATCTCTGATGGACCTTTGACGACGTCTTTTATCAGAAATGGAGACAAATTGAACAGATGAGAAGCAGAAATGCAAGCACAGGCACATTAAAAGCACAGCACTGAAAAGAGGCCCCTCATTGTTTACGAGCCTCTTACTTCTTCCCAGGTATTTGAAAAGTGTATCCTATTCAAATTTAATTTTCAGATCATAAGATAATTTAATGCAATTTTATTTCGAGTAACACCTTCAATTATTGGATGGTCTTCTCGCATAACTATCAAAGGGAATTCTGGATGAATTTTCAGATATGAGTCATGGCACTCCTTTCAGTATTGTGATATCATCAATACATCATCATAAAAGGCTTTGTAACAATTACAGCACATACTGTTTTACTCCAATTAACATGATAGTTTTATTACAGCATCTTTGTGTTCAACTCAACTTCAAATCATTTGTTTCCTTAAGCCCGCTACACTGTTTCCCATACTGTTGTATATTTGACAAATAAACTTTGATTTGATTTGTTATGCTCACTGCAAAATATCCTTGTACTTATCTGTACATCCACACAGATGGAAACTGTATGGACCTCAGTATGGACCTACTAAGCATTTGTATATAAACTGCTTGTATTAATTGTGTAAATAAATATTTTGTGCCCATCCATCCATCCATCCATCCATCCATCCATCCATCCATCCATCCATCCATCCATCCATCCATCCATCCATCCATACCTGTTTATCATAGTGCTCATCCTAGGATCACAGCAGGCTCAGAGCCATTCCAAACACAGAGAGGACACAAGGCAAGAGACACCCTGGACTATAAATCGCTTCATTACAGGGCATGTTGACTTCCTTCATGAACCACTGAAAGGCATCTGGGGGTCACATCTTAACGTGAAATGATTCTCAGCCTGGAGCTCAGTGCTGCAGTCAAAATTGTAGCTGCTGCATCCCAAGGACCAGTGCTTTGTCTGAATATTAATTAAACTGACAGAAGCCTCACAAAGACATTGTACTATGGACTCTGAAGTCTCTGAGAATAAAAGTTTAATGACACGAGGTACACAATGCAAACATGAAACAGCACCTCATACCAGGACTACCTTCATGATGCACTCCTTTATGGCATTTCAGATATGCAGGCATGTCTTGCCTTTACTCTTCCTCCTCAATCTATCCTGCTTATCTTTCGCTTTGAACTGGGCCATAAAGGGTAAACTGGGACGTCAGATGTTTTTAATCTACATGCAATTATTTCCGGGCATGATTCTAATTTTCCACAATGCTATGAAGGCAACCGAAATGTTCAAGTGTTCTTAATTGCTTGTTTGGCCTATTATGCAGTCAGATTATAACGTACGGCTGTCAGCTCCAATTGGGTGCAGTCACACGTTAAATTCCTTGGAAAAACAGACAAAGGTAATCTGTTGGAGGAGATAAAACCAAGGGAAAGATCAAGTCTACGGAAAAATCCCAGGGATAAATGTAGCTTATATGTTCTCCCAGTTGTTCCTAGTGGGTCAGACTCGAACTACTGTTAAAACAGGGCACCCACAATGCTCTTAACGCTTCTGTTGTTGGCCTCGTCGCCATAATCCCCAAGTGTAGGAAATTACTGTAATCTGGCTCTGGCTCTATAACTGCTTGGAGACTGGGACCTCTGTCTTCATTATCCCACCCGCTCTCTGGTGGCACCAAACATATTTGCATGAGACCTCATTTCATTCGTTGCTGTGCCTCCTCGCTCTGTCGGTCACCGCCCGCTGTCCCGGGATGGGATGAGGTGGTATCCTATGAGTAAAAGCAAGCAGCCTGTGGTTTCCGGGGGACGGGGGGGGACTGGCACGTTTGCGGCACTGCCGTGTGACTACTGCGTCAAGAGGGAAGATACTTTCCTTTGGGTGGGACGGGGTGAACGGTCCTATCTCTGCTTCGGATTGCCGTTTGTTTTTATTCGGTAAAGGTGTGCCCACGGCATGCCACCCACAGCAAGAGATGGGTTTGTGCGTTCAGTAAAAGACACTGTGGTGCAAGGAATTTGCAAGTCTTCTTCTGCAATAAAGTTACACCACGTGGTCGCAGGCAGAAGAGACTCTTCTCAGATCCTGGCATGAGAATCTGTAATAAAGAAACATTATTATATATCTATCTAAATTGCTAACTATTTTTGCCACTACTATTTCTCTGGTTGGAATTCGTAACCCCAATGCTATTAATGAATGCAGTTTTAGATAAGCGTACTTAAGGTAATCAATTTTTAATGCCTTCTATGATTTATTTTTTTTACGTTTTTCCCACATTTCCATAATTTTTC
>JAABNY020000025.1:3269275-3280896 GCA_015164015.2 Brevimyrus niger
CAGTAATCTCTTTGCGGACACATATGATAAGATGATCCATCCATCCATCCATCCATCCATCCATCCATCCATCCATCTTTTAACTGCTTATCCTGATCAGTTTAGCAAGGGGGCTCAAGCATATCTCAATCACAATAGGGTACAGGGTTATTATTATATGAGATGCACGCTCAGATCAACACAGCAACACTCTAGCAACACCAATGTGGGAACACCAATTAGCTTGGATGGTGGGAGTATAGCGGAGTATCTGGAGGAATCCCCTGTGGCACGGGGGGGCAGGAAAACCCTCAATACTGGCTGTGTGAGCAACAGTACTTTGTACTGCACCATCCTGTTGCTCACTTTAAATAAAACTTTGTACATTAAAGAAGCAACCTTTGGAGATTTTCAGTGTTGGTAATTTCATACACATACTGTATGGCCCATGTCAAAGCCAGATAGGATCAGGTATTTTGAATGTCGTTAGGTCCAAATTACGTCTAGCTCTTCTCTGCATGACTGATAATAAACAGCTCACACATGTGGCCGTGATCTGAGGATCATATCAGAATCAACTGTCTGACAAAAAAAAAAAGAAATAAAACATGCATGTGATGCCATATGATATAAGACGACCATCTTCAGCCTGGGTTTAGAAGCTGGCAACATGTGGCACAAGCCTTGATGATTGGTCCTGGGAATTAATGAATTGTTCATTAGCATCCCCAGCTTCCTGTTTGGTTTCCACAGAGCAGTACGAAACAAAGCCAGAGAGAGTCATCCCATGCCGTATGTAGGTGTGCTTAAAGGAGCTACACAAGTTTTAGAGATGTTTCCATAATGATTTTATTCAACAGCTATGACTTGTATTTATTGAATGGTGCCTGTTTTTACAGTCTAAATGTACAGCATCAACATGGTATGTTTTGTGGAATGAGGCAGGATGGCAGAAGTGGCTGAACCGAGTTTTATCATGGAAATTCAGTGATTTAGCCCAGTCAGCCGTTGTCCTGCTTAATCTGCGTCGCTCATGCAGCTAAGTGCATTTGTATTTATTCATAACAATTCATTCAAAGCAACTTGAAGAATCAAATCTTTGTTTTTGACACAATTTCAAACCCTTTAAACTGGTCCCAGGTGGGGGGCGTGGGGTTGCCAGATATGAAAGGCTCATGAGGAGCTATAGGACCTAAATGATTGATGGCCCTGTCTCATGTGCCTAAAGACCTGTGAGACCAGCATTTCAGGACGGGCAAAGTGGCAAGATGCACTGCCAATTCACAGCAGGATTTGTAAGTCACGGTAAAAGCTGAATGTTATTTGTGTAGACGTGCACAGTATCAGTGTGCAGCTGTTTTCCCGGGTTTTGCTGAAATTATGATCGGAACCGTTCCCTCCTGTGATGTTCTTTGAGGCAAATTACATCTTAAGCTATATTTGTATACTGTGGTACTGAAGTGATTCATGTTCAGTCGTGTGTTGTTGTATGATACACCTTACATCTTGAGCTGTATGTACTACGGTACAGTATTTAGGTTTGATGTTTTTATACTGAACTGTGTTGTTACCATGCGGATTGATTAATTGCTTTATTAAATTGATTTATCACTTGCCTTATTGATTGATTGCTATATTTATTAATTGCTTTGGAACACGATGTAGTGTTGCTGTTTCCTGTAATAATGTTACTGCTTCCTGTAATAATGTTACTACTTCCTTGATGGAATGCATTTAAATAGTGATGGGAGTGGGGTGGTTTCGTTGCTTGGCTTATGTGGAAGTGCTGACAAATGTTTGACTTAATTTATGTTTGTTTTGCCTTCATAGTGAGTGCTTTCTTTATGCTTTGTCATTTTAGCTTGCTTGTGGTTCATTTTCGTATTACCTCTTCCACCTCTGCACTTTACATAAATGGCACACTTTGCATTGTATTGACATCTGTGAGTGGTATGACATCCAGTTAATGGCCCACATTGTAGCTTAGGATTGACCACCCACCTAGGCAGGCGGGGTATTGTTACACCACCTAATTCAAGTCAGAGACACTTTGAGCTACATCAGATTTTTCAAACTGCTTTAAAACTGAAAGGTTGCTGTGATTGGTCAAACAGTTCAATTCTTATGCTTCGACTTTTGTTTTAATGGTTGAAAGACTCATCCAGTTGTTTCATATTAACATTAGTGATGTATGCATGACTAATAAGAACACAGCAAGAACTTGGTCTCTAAGTGTAATCCAGGTCATTTAAATTGAAATGGCAGCTTAAAACCCCTGTCATAGCTCAAAGTGTCCACCCTGACATGAAATATGTGGTAACCCTACTAGTTGGTATACCTGAAGCTACCCAGCATTCCCTTGGCTTTTTTGTAATTCTAGCAGCCTGAAGCATGTCAATGCAATGGAAGGACTCATCAAACCTAAGGCTGCATTAAGGGGTTATTTTTTTCCATAAAAAATAACACAACATTTTGATAAAATGAGGATTGAAATTGATAAAATTTTCAGTAAAGAACCACCAGGCAAAATGCTTTGGACGGCTGAAGCAGAGAAGGCCAAAATGTTTGCATGTCAGATGGTAAACTAATGAACAGTGTGTGACCATGGATTGTGACTGTAAATGATGGAGGATGAGGGACAAAAGAAGAACAATGTCCGATTTAAAATAAATAACCCTTCAAATTAGATTGAATTATATGCAGTATCCAAGTTTTCTTTACATCATTTAGTTATATTCACAGACAATATTGTACTCATTCTTAAGAATAAGAACAAAATCTTATTTTGGGGGGATTTTTATTTTTGCTCTTCAGTCATGCTGGGAAAATACATTTTAAAAGATCAAAGTCTTGGCTATTAAACGTCGCAATGGGTCAAGCTCCAAGTGATTTAATTTTCTCTTAAATGGCTTTTTTTTGTCAATTTTGTCAATTCCATCAGTCACATAGAACTGCACAATATTATAATATAAAACACATCTATAACACACAGTAGGTGGACAACAGAATTTTTTATTGACATAAACACATTCAATAAATCATTCTCAGCATATTTTTAATGAATATAACAGAAAAGGTCCATCTGATGGAGTTGACATCATATAAAACACAAAATGGTACAAAAACATAAAAAAAAACTTGGGTGCACACAGAATGTCATTTCAAACATGAATCTCCTATTTTTGTTGTTTGTTTCAGATTTTAACAGAACTGAATTACATTAAAACCTTTAAAATATTTGATGCAGTTGCCAGAATTATTATGTTTTTTTTTTATTTCACAGCATGGTGAGTAGTCATTGTATTTTTTCAAGTTGCTAAAGATTTTCTATATGCTACTCAAAATATGCATTTTTGAACCATAATTTCTGTTTTGTTTTCATTTAGACGGACTATGGAGTTGACCTCTTGACAGAACAAAACAAATAAGCATATGGGAAGCAAGATAGTGGGACAAGACCTGACAGTGAGGACAGAGCAATAGGACAGACAAGAGACAATGCAAAGTGACTTACAAGAGACAGTACTGGAGCACCACCGATAAGTAGTTACTATACGAAAAGTAAGTAAAAGTAAGTGTGTGTATGTGTATGGGGGGAGGGGGGAAGGGGCTAATTCTGGGGAATTATGCAACTTATAACTTTTCTTAAAATTCCATCAGAATAAACTTAACTAAAACATAGCCTTGGCACAAAAATAGTGTATATCCCCAGAAATACATGATGTTTATGAATGTTTTATGAATGCTTAATGAATATATTATGAAGGTTTACGGAACATTTTATGAATGCAATATAAAAGCATTATGAAGGTGCAGTTAATATAAAGCGTTACCAAATATATAACAATATTAAAACAAAGCTGATTATAATTTTAAAACAATTTTTTCAGTAGGTATTGTAAGTTTTAGATGCTTAAGGTGTTTAACGTTTTTTTAATTGTTCGAAGCTGTCTTGTGTGGGACGAGGGTGTTTTCTGGTACAGGGCAAGTTAAGGAGGTGAAAACACGGAAAGCAGACCAGTAATTACATAAATGCTATTGATTTCATACATATAAGTATTTCAAAAACATTTAATTATTATGTTAATATGTGATGTTTAATTTTTATTTGGTTAGAACATGATGTGGCCCAATTGTGTGGAATGGCGGAGTGAATAAGACAGTAGCAGTGCTCACCCACACAAGGAGTAGATAACAGTGTTTTAATAAGCTCTACAGCACTGCTGAGGAGCACTTTGACCTTGAAGCGCCCTGGGATTTTCAAGGCTAGAAGCTGGCAAGATGCTGCCGGAGTAAAGCCACTGGCTTCTCTTGGAGACCTTGAATCAGGGAGCGACATTGTAGGTGGCAACAAGCGTGAAAAGGAAACAAGGAAATAGGGTTTCCAGGTGCGGCTCCAGAAGAAGCTTTTTTTGTGTTTAATTCCTTGATTGATGATTATTTTTGCCACACGCAGTGCCACCTGGCTAAAGTGCATGTTGCTCCTTCCTGTACTGTATACTGTATATCTCTGCATTTCCTACTCTGTATATGGTTGGATAATTTGCAACGTGCTAATGTAACTAAGTAGTCATTTTCGCAGTCACTGCTCTAGATTGTGATAAACAAAGTTCACATTCACCATGTACTCTAACCTAACCCTTAGGCTACTTGAGTATTTCAGGCCTGTTGTGGCCCATCATTGGATCAATGTTGAGGAAAAATGGATCGATATTAATGGAAGTATGAGCATATGAATAGAATATATATTTGTTAGTCCTTTGAACTTTTGTTGAATTTGAACAAAATGAAGAGGCACAGAATAATTTTAAAGAAAATGAACATGCGTAATATTAAAATATCTTTTCATACTGTACAGTCACTGAGATTTTTCATTATTTTATTTTCTTAGTCAAATCATGCCCATATCTTATTGATATATTGATCGCCAGTTGACAATGGATGTTTATCTGATTTGCTAATATGAGGTAAAATATTGCAGAATAAAAAAATCTTGGAAAAGCACAACTTTCAGATGTTATCAGGAATGATTCACTTTTCTTCATGAATGTATTTCATATGGAGGCATTATCTCACATTAATGGATTTAGCGGCTAATTAAGACTCAGTCTGAGGATCATTAGCATAATATTGTTGATAAAATGTAAAGATGCAGTAATCATACCGAAGGCAGAATTAGAAAGGTAGAATTGGACTGCGCAAATGGATTATTCCACTTGGCAGGCACAAATGAAACATTAACCCTCATTTTTTTGGGGGGAGTGGGGATGGTTGATAGTGCAGGAATTTAATACTGTATTTGCCCATCAATGGCTTTTGTTATTTGTAATTATAGTGCACTATCACTGTATTTCCAGCTGAAGGAAGACTTTGTAAAGGGCTGCTATTTTCCAACTAGCCGCTAATATGAACAAAGGGACAATAATGGATATTTCCACTGAAAAGGGAAGAAGATCTGGGGATTTGCAGAAATGTCTTTGTTTATGGATATTGAATATTCATAGAACAGAAAGTAGTTCTAAAGCCTTAAAAACTTCCACACTTCCCAGCCTCATACGTGCATTCTCAGATTTACTGTTGATGACCATCAATGGTTTTCTGTGGCTGAGGATGTTCATTCTCCTTTGAGTAGCTGTATTCCAGTCCTGCCACTTGTGCTGGGATACAGGATAATGGGAAGGCAGCTGGAGCCATGTTAATAGCTATTGACCATTACTAAGTTGCCTAAGTACCTCTTACCGTCCTAACATACCTTTGCAGCTTTAATATACAATAATAACAGACATTATATGATGATATAATCATTCTATCATTATAATCATATAATGTTGATAATTATTGATCCTTTGATTCAAAAATAGGAACCTGGGAGATGTGTACATTAGATAGTAGTAACTGTTCCTACAATCTCTTTGGGCTTTGCATTCAAAAAGAAACTAAAAACAAATGTCTATTGATTGTGTTTCTAGGTGAGGCATTGTGAAACACAACATAGGCCTCTAAATACATCCCCTTCAGCCGTGTAGTGAACAATGACAGCTGTCGCTGTGCTCTTACCTAAGTTTAGTTCCTACTTTTAAGTACTAGCATTGTGCAATAACATTAGTTCACGCACCGCCATTCTGAAGCTGCTGTGTGGTAATATCCATGAAGCATAGCTTCAAAGGCTTCTGTGAAAATTTCATGTTTATTATAGCTGAACACAAAACACATACACACATACCCTTTCTCAAAATCAATTCTGTTATTTTTTATTTTATCTTACACTTATTGATAAAAATTCAATAGTGGTTTCACACTGTTAATTATGCAGTTTGTTATCCTTACTATCTGGAATTAAGAAGCTAATATTTGTTTTGGGAAACACAACAGGCTTCCTTTGGGAGATACAACAATTTTTGATTCCTTTTCAGTTACCATTACCGAATATAATAAACAACTCCACTGATTTACCGACATGATGACCTTCTGTGATCAAAAATTCAGAGCATGATCCAACGAAGGTCTGACACTGGTTTATTGTAAGTGTCTTCCGGTTGAGATGAAGCTCTCTGAAAAGCTCTAAGATCCGCCAGAGTCCATTTTCTCCCTCTGAATAGTCCGTTTTGTCAGAACTTGTAGAGAATACTTTGTCAGAAATGTTATTTTCCGCCTTTTGCAGAAATGTCACCCCCGTGTCAAATGTGGCCACCGTGTGTATTATGTGTGAGTCAGCAGAGGTCGTGGTGCCCGTAGGCCTTCACTACGCTTAGAAATGACAGCCTGCTGCAGAGCTGCGGTGAATGGGTGCTCCGGAATGGGGGGGGCCACTGAGGTTCACTGTCACACTGCCTCTTCCACTGCATGATGAACCTGAATGATGACTAAGACCCCCCCCCCTTTACAATGCTGAGCTCTGGTGTCTGTCTAGAGCTTCCTCAGCCACCCCCCGAGAAACTGCTGGAACTGCCTATTAGATTCTCACTTCATTTACGTTACCAGTGCAGCAGTGAATTAAACGCCAATCACTGCCTATTTGCCATCTAACACATACCCCTTGACGTCCCGTTCAGCATATTCTGGGTCATTTCCATTACTTGTCCCTCACATAAGCATTTATTAATGTTTTATGTATAATATTATGACCAGGATTTCTAATTTTATTACATTTTTTAGTCATAAAATGGCACTACTTCCTCACCTGTGGGGTTGCGGGCTTGAATTCCACGTCTGCTCCGTCTGTGTGACTTTGCACACTCTCCCAGCTTTGTATAGGTTTCCTTAGGGTATTCCAGCATTCTCACGCAGCCCAGAGATGTGCAGTTAATTGCCATCTCAGTTGTGCAGAACCATCTATGCATGATAGTACGTTTACGTGTGTGTGCTTGTGCCCCGTAATGGGCCGCCAGGGTGTGCCCCAGCCTGCCTGTCATGTCTACCTGACCCCACCCCCCGACGTGGCCTAAATGAGCTACGCCTGTTGCTTGTTGTTATTTGGGTGACTGTCTGTCTCGTTATCTGATCATTCTTGTTGTCTGTGTCCATCCCTGTGCTGGTCTCCCCCCCATGTATTCCTGCGTTGGGCCCCTCGCCATCTCATTCTGTTTTTCCCATTACTGTTTGTGTCACCCTTTACGAAGCCCCTCTCCGTCCGCCCCACACCGGCCTCGGGTCGTTTCCTTCCCGTGTCGTGATGCAGCCACGTGTTCTACGCTGCCTGGAAATCGGCTCCTGCCCCTCCCAGCCACCCTGACCAAGATTAGAAGTTAGGTGATGGTTGGATATTACCTAATAGGGGGGCAGAAGTGGTGATCAGATTGCCCAGCTCAATTCTAGCAGCAGCGATTCACCCAAAGGTTACCAGAACCTGACTTTCATTGGAATGTCTCAATTGTCTCTACGGTTCTGGGCGCAGCCGTCGGATCGAGGCTCCCGCTTCCACGGCCCGGTAAAGCGGCGCCGGCCTGAAGCTGACCTCGCCGTCATCAGAGGCCGAAGCTGCCACCTGGCCATCCTGCTTCTGCTGATATTCAAGCCCTTTCGACCAGAAACGGCTGGATAAAGACATCAACACTCTCTCCTGCCAGTCGAGCTCCCCCCCCCCCATGATGGCTCCCTGCATTCTACCCCAGGAATCAGTGCTTTATGGGTAACCCTATACCTCTGCAGGGTGATGTCTTGTCCCACAGTGAGAAATGTAGGGTAGCATCTTGGGAGAGGGTGTCAGCTGGAAGCAGTTATTCACTTTATCCCTGAACAATCCCCTGTTGTGTGAATATATATGTGTGCCCTCTGTTTTTATTTTGACAGTAATCTATATCATGATCTCATTTGTTTGTTCATATATTTTTCCTTGTTGCAATGCATAATTTTTATGCTTATTTGTCACTTATAAAAAAATATTTTCCATCCTCCAGTGGGCCTTTGGAGTTCAGGCCCTGCTCCGTGTCACATTATCCGGTCTCCAAACCCGCTTGGGCTCTCCCACATGCCTCTTGTTCTGTCCGTGTCCTAATCAGCGCCGCTCTCCCTGCTGACTGTCTGGCACCTCTAATACTACATGTGACAGGCCTTTCCAAGGTAGGACAAAGGGGTGCGGAGAGACCTGGGTCTGCTTTACAGGAGTTTTTACAAGAACGACTCAAATGACCTCCACAAAATTGTGTTTTTGGTAGAAATTCTTATGTAAGGTGCAGCCAAAAGTTTTTTGAGATATAAAAATATACACCACCACATAGAAACTGTCTCTCATCTCTTAGCAGGCCAAACTACCGACATTTCTCATATTAAAATGCTGTCTTTTCCCAGAAAAGACAACATTAAAATATTGTTTTGTTAACCCCCATACAACCTGTTAAGTATTCCTGTTAAATTACGCTCTTTAACTACAGTCAGCAATACCAAGCTACAGTTTGATAGAAAAGAAGTCAGTGTTATTATTCAGTACATCACCTACCAGCCCTTTTTTCTTCAGCGGAAATCCGGTGTTTGGCGGCTCATAATTTATCCTTATCATTTTAAAAATCAAGGTAATGGCCTGGCATCCCATCCAGGGAGTCTGCATCTGGATGATAAGCAGCTTTAGAAAGTGTATGGATATATTTAACAATGGTATACTAACATATATGACCCAGTATTTTTTCTTTCCAATTTACATCAGTTTTACATTAGAATCTCAAACAAATTAAGTGCAGTCTTTTTAATGGCCTTCGCCCACATTTGCACGTGTTCCCAGTGCCTTGTTTGCGAGATGCTCTTTCATTGGTAGGATTTCAGAATCTTCAGCTCAGTTTTTTTCCCCCCAGTATATTCAAAGAACAGCTGTGTCCTCTTCAGACACTGCATTCTGCAATCCAGCTCCCCCGTGCTTTAATGAAGACTATATGCCTCAACAAGTGTCAGTATATCACAGCCGCATAAAACTTAATCATTTGCATTACTGGGCTTCATTCTGGTGAAAGAGACGGGAATCTGCACCTCTGAAGGAATGCGCCCTGAGAACGGCACGGAAAACCATTCCCTAAAAAGCGGGCACGCCAAGTTAATGAGCTTTCCGCACTGCTTCTCATCGAAACGACGTGGCTGGTTTGGAGCGCCGAGTTACGCAACGTAACTGAAAGTCGCGGGATTGCCGGAAAATGTCAGGGAGCAGCAAGAATCGCCAGGGGCGGCTTGGTGGACTCCTTAATTCCGAGCCACTGGCGTGGCTTAATCCGGTGTGATGAACTCAGTGGAGAGGTGGTGCACACCGTAATCGTAAAACATTTGTGCATAGAGTAGCACTGACAGCGGTGGGCGTGTACCTCCCCACAGCCCTGGAGGTAGCTGTAATTTTGGATCAATGTCCTCTTATAGCTTAATCGCAGACAGGGGAAATAAATGCAAATTTTGACCTAAATGCTAATCACAAATTGTAAACCTACTAATTGTATCTAGCTGTTAACACATAACCTCTGATTTCATCACCAGTTATGAGCGTTGCATTGTCTTTAGTTCTATTATCTGAAATAAGAGTGTCCTTTTCAATTTTTGATATCAGTCACTGAGAAGCTGATGTGTGTTTGACAGAGTCCACTGTGTTTCAGGTCCTCGTTTTTTAAAAATATTTTTATAGCAGATTAATTATTTTACCGATGATCGGCTGCTGATGAAGTTAAACAGATGCATGCATCCATCCATCCATCCATCCATCCATCCATCCATCCATCCATCCATCCATCCAAGATCACAAGGAAATTTTCCCGCTTCTTTCATTGCACCTAATTATTTCATTTGTCCAAAAATTCCCCAAACTATCAACATCAAACACCAAGGTGTCACCTCTCTGTTCCTCTCCCCTGTCGCCTCCTGTGATCTATGCCTCGGGCCAACTTCAGCAGTGAAGGCTGCAGGGCCAGCGAGCTCAACATAAATGATGGATACAGGTGACCTCCAGACCACTAGGGCAGTGCATAAGACCACAAGTCATCTTTACGTCAGACAGCACCAACACACTGATTTCTGCATTATATAAGGTTAGCATGCTACTGAGTTTTAGTGAGGTAGGGTCCCCGGGGGGGGGGGTTGGGGGGAGGGGTTGGCTGTGGGTGCACTGCCAGATCATTGCTTTCTTCTCCATCCACAATCCCTATTTTTTTTTTCCTTATAATGCCTCATATCTTTTCCACTCATGTTTGTAGTACTGTTTCACGATAAATGATTCTATATTCATCTATGATGCCGCTATTCTTAAATCTTTGTTAAGCACTTTGGGGCAATTATGTCAAGAAGGAAGTTCTTTAAAGCAAGATGAATAGCCTTTAATTTAAATCGCGCGCAGCCCAAAACTTGAAAAATGTGCCGGCGAGCGATCGAGCTTGACAGGCGGTTGACTGGTGGATGCCGAGCGACAGCGCAGGTGACGGGTTTGTTCAGATGATCACAGGATTCCCTTTCTGCAGAATTTGCAGGATCTGGTGCACAAGTCAGCGACAAACAGATAAAAAAAGAGATTGCTGTAGAAATGCGCTGAAGCCGAGGAAAGTAAAGTTCTAAAGATGTGGCTACAAAGTGTGCAGCAAATAGATATTGCTTTAGTCTTGGGTATCCCATAATGAATATGTTCAGTGACAGGACATGTTGAGCTCTGGAAGCACATTACTCTTGACACATTCTTCAAATATAGTGTTTAAATATTCATGCTTTCCGAACTGAGCGAATAGCAGGATCTGCTACAAAGGCAGAAGCCCGGGGTTATTAATTCGAATGAAATATGTCACAGACAGAACGGACGGGTCCGGGTTCAAAACGCTGGGGATGGAAGACGCAAAAGGCCGGAGACGGTGTCGTGACGGTGACGCGTGGATGCTGAGGGGACAGGAAATAGCAGCGGCGTGCGTCACAGACAGAAGACGCCCCTCTCCATGGCGATCGGAGCCGAAGCTGACAGACGGCGCAGAGCCCCGCTCTCGACCCCACAGTCATCCCTCCCAAGGCCGCTTTGGCATGACGACGACGTCACCAAGTTCTGCTTCCGTGATTGGACAGAGCTGCGCACTGCTGGAAAAACGGAAACCGTGCATAATTTACCAGTCTGTGCCGTTTGTGCCAACCCCCCCCCCCCCCCCCCCCCCCCCCCCCCCCCCCCCCCCCCCCCCCCCCCCCCCCCCCCCCCCCCCCCCCCC
>JAABNY020000025.1:3280996-3291404 GCA_015164015.2 Brevimyrus niger
CAGCGCTGCGCACTGCTGGAAAAACGGAAACCGGGCCTAATTTACCAGTCTGTGCCGTTTGTGCCAACCCCCCCCCCCCCCTCCCCCGGTTCCCTTGGCTACCACACGGTAAGTATTGCGTAGCTTTGCTTTGTGTAACAGCTGCCTTAAACTCTCTATACTCTTTTTCAGCATTTGTGTATATGTACTTGAATTCAGAAAGCATTCTTTACATAATTATTGGAGCCTGGCCTTACACACTTATGTAACTGAGTAAAGGGATTAATTGGAAGAGACGGTTCGGTCCTGACAGGAACACCAAGCGGTGAAACACTTCAGATAGAATGTTGTCTAAGTCCGTTTTTACCACTGCACTGGGGCTTCAGATCAGGCATTAACTGCAACACTTTTAACTCTGCAATGTTAGTTATAGGTTCTGTACTTTAAAGTGTTGTACAGAAATGTGCTTGATGAATTTATGGATTTTTGATGAGGTAAAATAAGCACTGCAATGCGAGTTTTAGATTAATTAATGAAGAATGGTTCCGGAGAAGGGGCGGCCTACCGATGCAGTGGTTAGTGTTTGTCTTGCACCCCTGGAGACCAGGGTTTAGGTCTCCGCCACCAGCTCTGCATGTGTTGATTCAGCATGTCCTCCCCATGTTCTGCAGTTCAAAATCATACGAAGGTGAAGGGGAGTTACTGAGTTTGTGTGTTGTGCCCTATGATGATCTTGACACTGCACAGGACAAGTGAATATAGAAGATGCATGGGTGGGCAGCTGTGGATAAATATTGTGGTGTACTAAAATACCAGACAGTGGCATTGTTAAGCCACACTACACTAAGCCACAGCCACGACTAAGTTTAACAACAGCTGCGGTATATTATCGGACTATTTTTTAAAATTAATTAAGATTAATGAGAGTGTGAGTGTGACAGGCCTATAAGGAGGGAGAGAAAGGGGGGCATCAATTGTTCAAAGAAAAACAACAAGAAAACAGATAATTATTAAGTTTGTTAAGAACTTGTCTGAGCAAATTATACCTTAAGTGTTAAATGTTTTCATGCTGAATTGCAAAGTGTAACTTGATAGACATTGTGACAAGATGTATAGTAACTTAAAACATTAAAAACAGAGCTCAGGACATGTTTTTAGTCTGTCCAACTCAATATTTCACGTCGGCTTACAGTGCCAGTGCTTTCTGCATGTTTTATAAGATAATTATGGTAGAATTCATCCAGAAATGAAAACCATCACGGAGCAATGAGAGACGTGCTAAAGGATTTTTGAGAGGTACACGTTTCAGGTAAAAGACAGCACTGAGCGATCTGTCAAGCTCTCAGTCAGGAGCCGCGTTGTGTTTTAGTTTTTCCAACAAATAAATAATTTCCAAACCCCTCCCCCTCTTCTCCCCCCATGCACACTCACTCACCTCATCCGGGATGAGGAGACAGGGGGCTTTATGGGGGAAATCAAAGCGTCTAATTCTTCAAGACGCATGTGTCAGCCCAGGGGCTGCAGGCTCCTTACTGCTGGGAGTTCTGACAGCGCAGCAGGCAGCGCTCACCCATCCGCAGCGTTAAAGTCACTTTTCATCACCATGGGCTGTGTTTACAAGAGCAACGTAAACATCGGGCATATCCAGGCAGCGCAGTCACTTACAAGGCTCAGGACGTGTGTACAGTAAATACTGTATGTGATCTCTGCACCCCCATATTAAAATCCAAACTGGCTCCAGCAAAACTGAAAGTTGTTCATTTTTGTCTATCTTAAACTTGCAGGATTATTTTCACACAATGCTTAACCGTGACATGACAAAGTGTTTCCCGCGTTTGGCGGATCCATCCATCCATCCATCCATCCATCCATCCATCCATCCATCCATCCATCCATTCATCCATCCATCCATCCATCCATCCATTCATCCAGTCAGACCAAAAAAATAAAAATATACAATTAATAGAACATTTTGTGCTAATACAGATGTGTAATATGTAAATGTCCAATATAATGCTATACTGTAAATCCCAGAGACAGATATGATTCTTGTCATTTGGTCACACGGTCCTGGCACGATCTTAACACGTAATAGGCGCTGTTATACTACCATAAAATATTTTAAAACACTGAGCCCACCCCTCCAGACTTACAACCTTCAAGCCAAAATAATCAAAAAGATCAAGACTAACCTAATTTACATAAAACATTTCAGGTCCTGCCTTGCATAATCTGACTGTGGTCTTCTCCATTGCAGGTTTCCATAATTACACAGTTAATTGCATTATTGCATTATCTGCATACACGTTGCACACACAATCATCAATATATTAATGACCCTTAATTTAGCTGACTAATCTCTGTGCTCGTGACTGGAAGATCGCCGGGTCAATCCCCGGCCTCGACAAAGCAGTCACATGTCCGTGGGCCCTTGAGCAATGTCCTTAATCCTCAGTTCAAGGCGCGCCGCATGCTGGTTAATCCTGCACTGTGACCCTCGAGCTACAGAGAGCGTGAGGGGGTAAGCAAAGAGAATGTCCCCGTAGTCGTACTTGTGGAAATGGCAAAGAGATCATTTATCATAAATGGGACATAGTACAGGCCTAGACTTTGGGGAAGTGCAAGTTTAATGTATTATTGCAGAGGGAAGGCTGCATCCTAATTTTATTTATACTGCTGGAATTTCCTGGATCTGCTTCACCTTTAGATCATTCAGCTAGCAGCATTTCCCATTCACAATACTGTCAGTCTGCCTGCAGGGTGTCTGGGGCTCTGAGAATGAACCTACATCTATCAATGTCCATAAGAATGTTTAGGGATGTGAGAGCAGCGGAAGGATTGACCTACACAGGGGCAGTGTGCCCGCAGGAACTGTCCTTCACCGTGTCATATATCAACCTGCCCTCATCATCAAGAGACCCTGCCTGTGTGACAGCGACTTCCTCTTGCTCGACAGTAGGGTGAATCTGCGTAGGCGTGGTGGCAGCCATCCGCACTACCGACTCGCCTCAAACCAAGGACTTTCCTGCCGAGTTTCATCCTTGACATTTTGCACGCTTGCGTCATATTTCCCTATGACACACTGGTCGGTACTTTGTTTGCGCTTCCATTCAATTTAATTCTGCATTCGAAAAACAAAAGGAACAGATTGGAATGGAAATACCATAATCACATTATTTTGCCTGGCTTGTTGACTTGATGCATTCTTGACCCCTCTGTGTTATTAATACCTCAGCACTACATTTATTTGCACTTGATCTTGCTTCTGCTGGAAAAAATCATAGGGAAAGCTCCATTTAATAAAAAAAATATATTTTATTTATTTGTACAAGTATGAATACAGAGACATAGGAATTTTCGCATTTGCCCTTCTGCTGACCACAAGAAACATTTTTTTGGGGTCAGAACGCAAGGTCAGGCAGCATGCTGCACCCCTGGAGCAGTCAGGGTTAAGGGCTTTGCTGAAGGGCCCAATGGCAATATGGTTTATTTAGCAGCCATGGGATTCAAACCCATGACCTTCTGGAGAAAGACACACATACCTAACCTGCTGCATACAGCCCGCAGAAATTCTTGCTCATTGGAGCTCAAAACAGCCATGACCCAGATTGTAATTGTAGCTGCAACAAAGAATACCGGTTGACCATCACAGCGACTTCGCACATAATACTGTAAAGATAATACATGAAGCTCTCCTAGATATCTGCACAAATGCTTTTCCAGGATGTGGTGAATAGGGACAATCCATCAAACTTTATTTCATAGGCAGAGATATTTCAATGGTTCTTTACACACAATACAAGATTACTTTCAAAAACAGCATACAAAGCAAGACTGGCTAAGTGTGCTATTTGCTAAATGCTATTTCTGCTTATTTTGAAACAGCACACAAAAAAGACAGACAGTGGGGAATGGAAACTGAGCAACAATGCAGCAATAAACAACAAGATATTTAATTACATATAATTATTAATATAGAAATAAACTATTGAAAACATGTAAATGAGTCAGTTATTAAAATGGTAAGATATAAGTGCTCAGGAATTAGTGCTACCAGAGTCTGCGTGTGCTACAGAGGTGACAGTCACTTTAAGTGTCACGGGCTGTATATGCCTCAGGTAGCTTTTTTGAATTGTTCTCCCATCCAGGGTGCACTCTGCTTTAAGCCATAACTTAATCTGGGTAAGTCATGCTGTGGTGTGACTATAATTGGATAAGCAGCTGTTGAAATAATTAGAAATAGGTGCGGGTTTACATAAACTTTCGTCTCGTTCAGTATTTACAGTCATGACACTCTGGGAGCATCTCAGTAGTACTTGTGTTGAATTATGTGTTATATGAGACTATATAGACAATATGGATATAATATGGAAAGGAGTTATGGATTAATTCATTAATTAATTTAATTTGTTTACATGTGGCTCCAATCTGGGATTCTGGTTCCACATCTTCTTTCTGAAATCAGGCATGGATCGGTGTCCTTGTGTCTTTTGAACGCAAACTTCTCATCACCTGATTAATGCTGATGGTTCCCTACAAAGATTGTCAGTGGAATCTGAGTCACCGGGAAGTTCCCTGCATCGGAATCCTAGCAGTGTAACTTCCGAGTGCCGTGAGTACAGTTTTAGATGCGGGCCATATCATCCGTTACTCATGCATCCTGTTTAAACAGAAAGCCAGAAGCACAGAGGGTGAAAAGTCCAAATCACTCTGGGAATTCTGTTGTAACATTTTATATGTACATTTAGCGAACTGTGAATGACCCTATGATAAAACATAATAAAGCTACTGGAAGCTATATTGAATGAAAAATTGTGTCTGCTTTAATGTCACAGCAAGGGCTGTAGAATTAGTATTAATAACTGAAAGGTACTTTGCAAAAATTTCTTCATTCTAAACAACAGGTTTATGAATAATCCAAATGTACAAATCTTGAGAGAATACGAACTGTTATACTCCAGAGATTGCTGCTTAAAACTAATTTATTTCAGTAAAAATTTTGTATATAAGAAGACAAAAGACTCAGTAACAGGGGCTTTGGGGCTGCTTAAGGTAGTGGTATCTGCAATCATTTTGATTTGGAAATTGCAATTAAATGTAGAAACTACAAAATAGATAACTTATTCAAGTGTCCTAATTATTTAACCTAATCTTGTTTGTAATTATCACAGATGTTCTTGTAATGAACTTTAGTTTTAAAATAAATGAATTTTTACAGCATGTCAGCCTTACAGTTCAGTAGCCATTCACTGCTGGTTATGAATTCCATCTTCCAGTGGAATGCGATAAGCTGTCCCTCCCATCAGTGCCTGTGTTATTTCACCCGGCTAAATTTCAGGAGGTGCATCCTGGCCCAGTTTCTGATGTGATTCAAAGGCCATCTTGATTCACACTTTTCATAAAAATATTCAGGAACATTTCCTCTTTATTTTAAGCACGAGCCTTAGTGAGTAGACCATGGAACTCAGAGAAGATGATGGTTGTAATGGCGCAAATGTGCAGCATTACGACAATGCTAAGACAAAGGCCTTTATGTGTCTGGTGATGGTGAGCCCAGGCTGTCTACTTACATGTACAACTTGTTCAGGCAATCGATTCAGAGTCAGTGAATAAACCATAAATGTCATACACCAAGCTTTTATACAGTATCTGATGGTGTAAAACAGGAGCTTCAGTGGAGTTTTGTCCTCTTAATGTCATAAGCAAACATAACCTCTGCCATCTCCCATCCCTCAGCATTTTCCAAAGACAGACGATTAAATTTGATGGCGCCTATTCTAAAGTAATCGGCATGGCCGCCCAGCACTTGAACTTGTTTCTGCTTCCCCTGATTGTGGAGAATCCATTCCCAGACTCACGCTTAGTCGCCATGGTTCCCCTGCCACCTAAGATGTTCCATGAAACATACAGCTGCACAGGACTTCCCAGATGTTGTGGTGTGGAAATTTGAAGCAGTTATGCTCGGAAAGAAAGCTTGCAGGTGGCCTCCATGACAAGCCCATCAACCCTTAACCATTGACTCGGATCAGATCCGAAACAATGTGACATCTAAAGCGAATCTTCTGTCTTAAACATCTGGAACTGTGACATAGTTACATTAATACTAACATGAACCATTTTTTCATATAAAAACAGCACATGGTCTGCCTTCACCTCCACAACTGGAATCTTAATTAAAATTAATGTAACTTTATTAATAATTATAGGCTTTTTCATCCTTAAATATTGATCAACTAATATAATTTGCTTTAGATGAGGGTAACTTTATATAGCTGCATCACCCCCTTACTATTAGGTCTGGTTATTCTAATCGTGGTTGTGAAGAAAACAAATATTAACATTTAACTGGTTTACCCAGGGCGGTACTTCAGGTTTGGCTGTCGGCCATGTTTCTCCTGCCTGCCCACATGTACAGAGTAAAAGGTGTGTCTCCTTTAATATAATCCTTACCAAGGCGACTACACACCACTGTCTTTACTCACAACAAATGATGCAGTACCATGCCAGTGGCTGAGCTCAGGATGAACGGAGCCTTCGAGTATGAAAGGTGAAACACACGAGTACCTGTCAGGTGTGATGGAGATGCTTATACATTGGCCAGCTTGGAGTTACCTTAGCACTTCCTCCTTGAGCTTCCTCCTCTTACAGTTCTCCACTGGGGGAAAATACTCTTGACCCAAACTGCAGTTTGAGCTACAGGAGATTTGTTTACAATATTACGCCTAGTATTTTGTTTTTGTTGTTGTTGCACGTCTTTTGTCGAGGTACATCTTTTTGTAAAGGGTCCGTGCAATGCTCTCCCCCCCTCAAAACAAACGATAAAACCAATCGGACGCGACTGTTGACGCAGGTGGGTGACTGACTGTGACGCAGCGGGGAGCAGGCAAGGGGTGTGTAATCTCCAAAATGAGTCGATGCAAATTGCCAGAAATAGCTGACAACAGATGGGAAAATCGCGGTGCGTCCCGAAGGAGCCCAGGGGAAGGCGGCCGGAGGCCGAGCCCAAGTGGCACTCTATTTTTCGCCACTCTGTCTGCTGCCGTCTAGGACATCTGCTAACCTCTGTGGCCTTGCTGTATTTCCGTCAAATGCCTCTTAGGCGTGGTGCTTTTAGAGGCCCTGTAGAGACACAGGCCCCCTCATCCTCGTTTACTTGACACGCCCGTCGAGCGCCGGCTCCCGGCTGGAGATCCAATTACCCAGGGACTGCGAGAGGGAAGGGACGCCTCACAAGTCACTTTTTTGGTAAATCAAATTACCAGGCCATTAATTTCTACATTTTTTTCCAGGGCTTCCTCAGAGGCAGCTTCAAGGTGATGCAGGAGGAACCTCAAGGAGGACTTCCATAGAACGCTTGATGCTATTAGCATTGAAGCACTGTCTGATTAATAGCAGACCCTGGAGACTGTTCCTGACTCATATATACGGCAAAATTCATGAACAAAAACCAAGCAACTTTTTCTTTCTTTTCTATATGGATTTTTACTCAACTAAGAATTGAATTTTTACATTTAACAGTTACAGTAGAGGCAGATTTTTTTTTTTGAGGCGAGACAAGTGTTTCGATTAATTTTGATGAAAGAATGTATGAAAATCTGACATTAGCAGAACAGATAGAGCACAATGGGAAAATGTAAGTGTGTCATTTGTTGATCTACGCCATTGCTTCAGGGCACTTTTACAGTCACCTGACGACTTGATGTAAGACTCACCTCAGCCATTGATGCAAGGCCATCCCACGTGTCTCAGAAAAGTGTTGCACTTCCACACATGATAGTCATACTTATCAAGGAAGTCTCCCCCTATAATGAAAGGAAAGTCACATTTTACATGTGCAAATGATAGCTGGTGTAGTTTAAGGGCTTAAGAAGCCCATGAGACTTATGTGTCAAACGGATGCTGCTATTGAGAATTCAGCCAGTGGGCGCTAGCCTGCACACTACAGCCCTGCATTTTTCCAGTAACAGGATACAAGGAGCTTCTGCAACAGCTCGAAATCTGTCCATTCATTTTAATTCGGAACATCCTGGACTGCTCCAATTTGAATTCGGCCTTCACCGTGAGAGCGTTATTTTATTTGTTTAATAAGAAGTGCTTATTTATTCGATTCCCCGAACGTCTGCTTTAACTCTTACACCTTGTTGCATCATAACTAGCAAAATGGTGAAGTGTTGTATAATATAAAATATGGTTTTCCTCTGTTTGACTGTCGCTCTGTCAGAAGTGCCACTTCCCATGATCCAGAAAACAGCCGAGAACCATCACATCTCCCCTGAACCAGCCTAGAAAGGCTCTCCGTGCGTTTTCTGGCACCTTCCGTTGTTTGCTCTTAGGGGTTTTACTCAATGATACCCAAATCAGGTCAATAATGACAGCTTTTTCCGTGATCCTGTGAACTCGTCGGTTTCAAAGCGATGTCTCCGGTGGAAATAACTCTGTGCTGAGGTCTGGGCATCACCAGCAAGCCCCCTTATGCTGTTTTCAATCTATTTGCTGCCTCCTTTAGATCTTCTCTTGCCTCTAGACTCCTGGCTTGGAGCTCGGCCCCCTTCCCTCTGTAACCGGAAAAGGCGTCTCTATCATCTGCTGTTCTAGGCCTCCTGGATCAAGTGCCATCGAGAGGCGGACAGTAAACGTGTTTTTTTTTTCACCCTGCTGACACCTCCTGTATTTCATCCCATCTTATCCGCTCTGAAGTACAACCCCAAACATAAGCACGCCCCCCCCCCCCACCTACCCTTCTCAACTAACCCCTCGGTTGCATCATCTGGGTCTTCAAACACACTGATCTGACCATTCTGCACAAAAAAAAGGAAAAGCTTTTATTTTTTATGTAATACATTTCCTCCCCTATTCTGTTTTTCTCAGCCTTTTCTAAAGAAGCTAGCAGGTGGTTCATAAACACCATTCTTTCCCCTCAGCCCTCCACAGCAATCTGCAGATTTGGGCAGAGCATCCGGGCCGGTGTTTCCGCGGAGACGGCTTCCCATCCCGCGGCTTTGCGTCCCGCTCCGCAGCCCACCACCTTTTTTCTATCATCCCGTCTGATGAGATGAATTTTGATGCCGTGTATCACCAGCCTCTCTACTCCCTTGAAATATACCTTGTCCTTGTCCTTTTCCTTTAGCTCAGTTTTTCCTGAAGAGCTTCCTTCTCTGCCTCTCAAACTTTCCCACCAAGATCCTAATAAGACCCAGAGCCTCCTGCTCAACTCCTTCAAAACATAATTTCTGGAGCCCTTCAAGAGCCTCTTATCAGCTTAGCTAAAAAAAAGAGAAATAAAATGTGTATGTCTTTCCTCTCGTACCTGATCTGTATTCACCACACATAAAAAAAATCCATCCATCCATTATCTGCACTCACTTGTCCTATGCATGGTCACATGGGTCTGGAGCTCATCCCAGAATGGGACACCAAGCCATAGCAGGGCACACACACACACACAAACACACAGACACACATAAACACACACTCTCTCACTCTCTTGCTTTTTACATACATGCCCCCCCCCACACACACACACACATGTACCCACAGACACACAAGCATGTTTATATTTATATCTTTGTAAGGAATGTTCATTCATTTCTATGGAAAAACCCCCGATCTTAAGTATGACAACTAAATAGTTAACTGTCAACTAATATAGCACCTGCATGGAATACATGAATTGTAATGATTGATTAATGGTAAACAAATATGGGATCAGTACATAACTAATTCTTTATTATCAGTTAAATAATGCACTAAGCAAGAGTGTATAACTACATTATACATATATAACATACTGCATATGTTCTTCGAGTTCAGCTAGGTAAATGCCTTCCCACAGTGTATTTGACCTACTAGGTTTTAACACACTTTTCCTCCTGCTTCAAGCAGAGAAAACCCGTCAGACACATTGCATGCATCGACTTGTGAACATTGTTCGACTGGCCACTTGCAAATGTGCCTTTTGCTGACATTTATGAGGTGCAAATCAAGCGCTGCAATCACCACGAAGGAATTTGCATTTCATTTTAAACGGTGCAGATTTTTTAAAATAAAAAAAATGTAATACCTGAATATTAAATATGATTAAAACCGTTAAAGCCATCCAATTTTAATAATGAAACAAAAGAATTACAGTGTTTGAGTAGAGTGACCTTAAATAAAGCGGCACAGCATGGTCAGTAGTGCTGTTACCCGGAACTTGCTGTGTGTGTGTGGGGTTTGTAAGTCCTCACTATGCTGTGTGGTTTTCGAGATAATTCAAGATATGCATGGTCGGCGAACTGCTGGCTCTAAATTGGCCATAGAGTATGTGAGGCCTGTTAGAGGCTGTTGCCCCATCCAGGTGTACACAGTATCATGCTTAATGCTGCTTGGGATCCCCCCCCCCCCCCCCCCCCCCCCCCCCCCCCCGCGGCGACGCCGACGAAGAGGGGAG
>JAABNY020000025.1:3293646-3319785 GCA_015164015.2 Brevimyrus niger
CCCCCCCCCCCCTAGGCCTGTGCTGGATAAGTGCTCAGAAGACGGATGGAACACTGCCATTCTAATCATTAGGTAAATGCTGACTGGTACTGCACCCGTGTTTTATGCCTTGTTTGCTACTTTTATTTCCAGTTTACGTATGATAATCGGTGTTGAGGATAATACTTTAGGAGAGCGGTTGGCTAGGCTACAAGTTGATCTTAATGAATCAGAAAGAAAACTAGACAGGGAAAAGCTTTTTATTTATTCTGTTTATTTATAAAAAGCAAAAGACATATATATATATAATCCAAACCTGGATTTTTTTTTTGGTTACTTGAACTTAATGTTAGGGCTGTGTGAGTCAATAATTAGCTAATAGTTCTTGCATGAAATACATGGTCTGTCATGATAGATTGATGATGAATTAACACTTAGTTACTGGTATGAATAATTAAAGTAAAATTTTAAGAAAATTAGCTTTACCGCAGGTTGCAGTCATCAATAGGCAATACTTCTCATCCATGTGGATGCAGCAGAACTCTTCTCAGTATAATTTTGCAGCCAAATAAAACAATGAAATAAATTCAACCTTGGGAGTAAGGTGAAAAAATGAGGGTTATGATACTGGGGATGAGCTCATATGTGAACAGAGAGGTGAGATAGATGGAGTTGATTCTGCCCAGAGAAAATACATCTGAGATATGAAAATAAACCGGAATCAGTGGCCTATATTGGTTTCATTCAAGATGTCACTGTTTTCAATTAAATGGCCCTTTATGTGCAAACACGAATCGACCCGAGGCCTTACTCAGCCTGCTAAGACCAAAGCAAATTTACTGCTTCTCTTTCATTGCATTGCACTGCTCGTCTGAGCTGAAGACCTAAGGTGCCTTTGTTTTCATCTGCATGCCTCTCCCTCCCAGCTTGCTCTGACCACCCCTCCTGTCGCCGGCCCTCATCCGCTTGCTCCTTGCTTACAGAGCACATTATCCGGTTGAAGCTCAAACTCGATGCAGGGCTTTTTTTTCCTGTGCTGATCCCACACACTCCCTCCTTTTCCCAAGGGGAGAGGCGCCGGAACACATTCAGAAATGTCTGACAATCTTGTTTCCAGGAATCACTTCATCCGCAGGGTTGCTGGCGACGGGGAGATGGATGCCCAGCGTTCTGCATCTACGGTGCAAAGCTGCCCTTCTCGGAGAGGCTTGCCGATGTCTTCACCAGGCCTGCAGAGCAAGGTTGAAGCTTGACCCATGAAATGTGGCCATAATAAAATGTATTCCTTTGGTTGTATAAGCCTGATCAATTATATTTGTCAGTTTTTATGTGTATTGCTACTGGTTCCTTATTATATGGTGTCAGTTATTGATTTTGGACTGGCATCATACCCAGGGCGTACCCGGGCCATGTGTCCTTTGCTGCCAGGGCTGGATGACGGGCTCCCTGTGACTCTGACTTGTGATTTGAAGATGAATGGATGGATATACAAATAGTACATATTCTCATAGTGTCTCTCTCTCTTTTTCTCTATAATCACGGCACTAGGACGGGTGAGTTTGGAGCGGCCACAGTCTTTACTCTTGAAATTATTGTAAAATTGTAAAATAAAGTTGTCTTCCAAAGAGGGGGGTGGGCAATAGAAAAAAATTATATATATTATATTGATATGTGCATTACCTCAATTGGTATTGTATTATGCACAGCTCTTTATTCAGCAGTATCATTTTGTGAAAGTGCAAAATGCTTCTTAAGCATAATATGGGATTTTAAAGCCTGAGTGGCCAAACCGAAAGGCCAAAGCTTGCAAAAATAAATGCATCTGCAAAGGTTGAAAAGACGAAAGTAGGAATGTAAGAAATACACTGATCTTTGTACCTTGATACCTCAATCCGGGGCAGTTCTGTGACGGAGCCGGCCTCCCTGGCAAGTTTGTTCCTGCGTTTGGCATCGCTTGGATGCATGGGGGTTTCCGCATACTCCAGTCTCCTCCTTCCTACCTTCCAAAAACATATCAGTTTGGAGGATTGGTGTTCTCTAAGTTGCCCATCCAGGGTATGACCTGCCTTATCACCAGCAGTGATATTTTCTGCCCCCGATGTTTGGGAAGGGGGGGGGGGGGCTGTTGCTCATAAACAGTTACTACAGTAAATATTAAATGAACACGTTGATTATTTGGGAGATAAGCAGCATGTTCTCATAACCGGCTAGCTAGCTATGATCTTTTGACTTTACTTGCTTGTTATTTATTTATATTTTCAACCTTCTGAGCAGGGCAGGGAGCCCCCAAAGGCACGTTTCGGGGCCCAAGAAACAAGTCATAGATTATGGACGGATGGTAGCTCAGATCTGCAACGGCCCCATAAAATCAGAGATCGGCATCAGCTGGTTGGAATGTGCATTAGCCAGTATGCATGTGGCGGTATAGTAAAATGAGAAGGAAACGTTAAATATTAATGCCGTTCGTCTGTAATATTTATCCAGGTGCATGTGGCTTCCCTCATCACAGAACTTATGTCTCTGGCTAGAGTGACGAGGCACAGATCGTGCAGCAGAATGCCCCAGGCCCCAGTCCATGACAGCCACACATTCCCTTAAGCAGCCTGCCCCATTGATTAATTAGCAGGAGGCCGGAATCGGCATCCTGTCAGCAGGACGAGGCGAAGTAGTGCAAGGGCTGCAATTAGCCTTCCCCCGAGGAGGGCCGTGAGTGGCAGGGCGCCCCCACGCTGTCGGCGTTCCCCGGCTCCCCGGGTCATTACGCGGCACTGTCCGTTTGGCCGCAGCCGCCGCCACCCTCGCCCTGCCTGATCATCTGCTAATTGCCTCTAAGTGTAAAGCTCTTTTGCGGGGAAGTAGGTGAGGCGGAGCTAGAGGAATAGAACCCGAGGGTCCAGGAGCATTTTGTGGAACATGGTAATAACAGTGGGATACAGTATAAATGTATGTATGATTACAAAGGGGTTACATCTGAATATATTCATTTTGGCGAAAAGCCTCGGCTGCTTTGCATATTATCACCGCGCAGGAGTGTCTTCTCGGCGTATTTCCAAACGACGGGGGTCAGCAAAGCTGACGTGTGTTAGAAAATGAATCGAAAGGTCATCAGGTTAAATAACGTTCATGAAGTACGACACATTAGGTTTCATTACTTATTACATTTTTAACAGGGTAACTAGTAATCTGTAACCTATTTCATTTCAAAAGAACCCTGCAGAAGCCCGCGGGCCACACACACGTTCTGTAATCACAAAATTGGGAAAGAAACACTCACAAGAAAAACAACTAGAGAGAACATAATTTGTTCCCTACTCCTTCATTATCTTTCTCCCCTGCATCTCCTTGTTTTTCACTCATTCTATACTGGGGAACCACTACAGCAGTTATTACGGTATCAGATATAACTTTGGCAGTATGCTGGCTGTATAGTGGCCAATCATCATGCTCAGTAAGAGGGTGTTCAGTAGCGCGAACACAAGTGCTTTTAGTTTACCGCTGTGCAAATATCAGATGTGCGTTTCATGTATTCTAAAAACATTATCTTTGGCTGCTAAACACACTTACGGTGTAATATGGCAAAATATACTAGTTTCTAAAATTTCAACGAAGGAAACAGAAAAAAAAAAAAAAAAAACATGACTTTTAGAAGACTGTGAAATAATAAAGGAAATCACGTGGGGGGGGTGTTAATTGTGCAGGAATAAATTTGGGGATTATGGGGAGGGAACATTACGCTTTGATGGACCTTCGGTTCCTGCAATGAGCAGAGGCTGGGGTGGCTCTGGGGTCACGTAGCTCGGGGGATTTTGATTGGTGGAGGGGGTTGGGGGGAGGGGTTTAGTAAGTTAAACTGCTGTTTTTTCATTTGAACACAGATTTTAATGAATATATAATGTGTCCTGCCTGTAACACCAGACTATTAATATGTCTAGTTGCTTCAGTTTAAGTGGTTTTTATTTTATTTCCAAAACCACAATATTACAGCAATTATATAGTCGGTACTTTATCATGTTTAACATGGTGTAAATGGGTAAATATTTGTATCATTAGATTCTCATGATTAAAAACACTATGGGTGTGTTTCCTATGGTCAGCAAAAGCTGAATGCACACAAAACCACCTTTTTAATTGTCACACAGGAGCAGAAGGTGCTCTCTGGATACTCTGCTTCGCCATCAGTTTTAGTTTTTGCTATATGCATGTGTTATTCCCCAGATGGGGACTTTGCTGCAGAAATTGGAGGAACTGTTCACTTTTAAAGGGCAAAATGTTCAGGCCAGATCCAGAGTCGTCACACGTGACACTGAAGAACAGGCCCTGCCCACAAAGCCAGCTATTTCAAACATCTGAGCATCCTAATATCGTACTAGGAGTTGAAGTCTGTAGTTTAACAAGCTGAGTAGAACCGTCACCCGTTTTGAAATCAATTCCGCAGAGGTACTCACCCCGCAGCATGGAGACATTCCATTGTGCACATTCAATATACCTTAGCGAAAAAGTGGCTGCTGGCTATAGCCCGGTATGTGGGTTCGAGAGTGCCACAGCGCTTGGCATTAGGCAGAACAAGGACACTGTGGAGAAGCCATAAATAATTTGGCAGCGATTTTTATTCCAAGGGACTTTTCGGGACATGTGAGTTTATGGCCTGTGATTTATATTCATATTTCAAATGACGAGACCTCAAACCAGCATTAAAATTTACTCCGGTCCTTACATCTCTTTCATAAAACATAACATGAAGAAAAAATGCAAGGCTAATTAAGCATTAAGATGGTGGATTTTAAACCCTTATGCCAAGAAGGTTAAAAGCATGGTTTTGCCCCCCCCCCCATATACTCGTTGTAGCATATTTGATCAAATCTATTAGCGTTCATACATAGGCTGGGTGAGTTTTTGTATTGTTACTTAGTTTGTCAGACAATTAGCACACACATTTATATACACAATCAGCCAATCATTAAAAAAACTCAATTCTAATGACTTTCCTCCAAATTAGAATCAATACATAAATCAAAGTTAGAACTTTGAGTAACTGTTTTGCTTCTTAAACTTAAAATGTATCATTAGGCAGGATTGCTCAATTCCCCAAAGGGCTGTGAAATATTTCCTCTGCTTTTTCATCACCCCTGATCCATAAAGCTGAGACACTGGTAACAACTATATACCGTTTAAGTTTTTTTTTAAGTGAAATCTTATCTATAGTGCTTATAATTATGACCTTAATGATAATGACAGTTGCATAAGTCGTAGGGGTACCTAACATTAATTAAAATAAATAGCAAATCCAACAATAGTCAAAGCAAAATAAAGCAAAGCAAAATAACCAAGAACCCCTGCCAAAGTTTGACCATCATAATAACCATCGCAGATTTGCAACAACCCCATAAAATATTTGTCATATTAAATAACTGTAATTGTCATGCACATAACACAAACCACTGGTGCAATACCTCAAACAAAAACTAAAATATTTAAGTGGAATGTTTCAGTATTATTACAATTTAATAATAAAATATCAAATCAGATACAAGGTCAACATCAAGAGCCGCATTAAACTGTGAAAAATGTTCTGTGGAGTAGCTTGCTGTGTTATACATGCTGTTTAACAGTACAATATCAGCCTTTGATTGAAGAAGTAATTTTTAATAAAATTTACCTTGTATTAGTTTCAGGAAAAGAAACCGATGCCTCATACTGCGATGCATTACAGGACGGAGCAGAAAATAAATTAAAATTACTATTATATAGAATTTACTTAATGTCAAGTTAAGTCAAGTGGCTTTTATTGTCATTTCAACCACATACAGTGATACAGTAAATAGTAAAATGAGACAATGTTCCTCCAGGACCGTGGCGCTACATATAACACTACATCAGCGGAGGACTACAGAAAGTGCAGGTATGCAAAATGTGCAAACATTGCAAAAACAGTGCAGACACAAGACAATGCAGACACAAGACAGAGACACGCAGAAGAAGATAGAGAAGAAATGATAATGGATAAGACAGGCAGAGCAGAGCAGTGCTACTGGCATCCAGTCCTGATGGGTGTAAAGTGTAAAGTGCAATGGTGCAAAAAACTAAAAGTTGTAGAAAAAGCTCTTGAGGTAGTGGTGTGCATAGAGATGTGTTTGTGTGTGTCTGTGTGTATCAGTCCAGTCTCTGATTGTACAGGAGTTTGACGGCTTGGGGAAAGAAGCTGTCGCACAGTCTGGCAGTGAGGGCCGGAATGCCCCGATACCTCTTGCCAGAAGGCAGGAGGGTGAAGAGCGTGTTTGAGGGGCGCGTGGGGTCCTCCACAATGCTGGTGGCTTTGAGGATGCTGCGGGTGTGATAAGTGTCTGTAATAGAGGGAAGAGAGGCTCCAATGAACCTCTCAGCTGTTCTCAATATCTGCTGTAGGGTCTTACGATTCGATACGGCGCAGTTTCCATTTCAGACAGTGATGCAGCTGCTCAGGATGCTCTCGATAGTCCCTCTAGAGAAGCGGGTGCGAATGGGTGGTGGAAGATAGGCTTTCCTCAGCTTTCGCAGAAAGTTGAGACACTGCTGGGCTTTTCTGGTTATGGAGTTCGTGTTGAGAGATCAGGAGAGGTTCTCCACCAGGTGAACACCAAGGAATTCGGTGCTCTTGACGACCTCCACAGAGGATCCGTCGATGTTCAGAGGCCAGTGATCGCTCTGTGTTCTCCTGATGTCGACAGTCATCTCTTTTGTTTTACGTTCAGAGACAGGTTGTCCACTTTGCACCAGTCCGTTAGCTGTTGAGCCTCCTTTCTGTATGCAGACTCATCAGTGAGGGCCAGGTGTTGGGTGAAGGTGAAGGGGTTGACCGGTTGGGTTGATAAGCAAACTGCAGTGGGTCCAGTGAGGGGGGCAGCAGGGTCTTAATGTGCTTTATGACAAGCCTCTCAAAGCACGTCATCATGATGGATGTAAGTGCAACGGGACACTGAGGACTTCTTTGGTGCGGGAATGATGGTGGTGGCCTTGTGGCACGTTGAAACGACAGCAGTGCTCAGGGAGAGGTTGAAGATACCAGTGAGGAGATCTGCCAGCTGGTCTGTGCATTCTCTGAGCACTCTTTCAGGGACGTTATCTGCACCAGCAGCCTTCCGCAGGTTAACTCTCTGGATGTTTGAACATTGACCAATATATTTAATAAATGTGTTCATGTTCTTCCATGTTTGAATAGTAAATAAAGGTGTAAGCCAGTATATCAATCAATTAGTCAAGAGTACATTTTATTTCAAGAGCTTTACAACTGATATCCTGGGGGGTATAAAAAAGAGAGGAAAACTAATGGCTAATCCCTAACAATTCCAAGGAGGGAAATTAATATTGCAGGAAAACAGTATGGGTAAATAAAATAAAGTGACGGATTACTATTGAAAACCATGGCAGTCAGTTTGTCATGGCTGCAAGCTACCCAATAAACGCTGGGACATCCATTTTCTGGAGAACACATGATAACTGGGGTTGTACAAACTGGTAGTGAGTCCTATTCTTTGGGGCCGTTACATATGAAGGACATATTTACTCTGACAAGCTTGTTAATGCTCTGCCGGCAAGCTCTGATGCTCTGATCCAAGGTCTCTGTCCGGGAGAATATGGAGATCTATTGTGCCAAAAGCTGCAGTTTGAGAAAAAAGACACTCTGGCCAATCAGGAAAGGGAATGAAGCCATCCGATATCTTGACAGAGGCCATCTCAGTCCTGTGCCTTTTCTCTGGGATATTATGTGACCGTGGGACAGCTGTGACCTGCTGGACACTGGATTTCTTAAAATTTTTTATAGAGTTTTATAGCTTGACCACATCCATCTTAGGAGAACATTGTGGGGACGCGTCGCCTCATGTGGGCTCTGTAGATTCCTGCGCAGGCTTCCACACCATTTCAGGGTATGAGGTCAAGTAGAGCAGTTAAGAGGCTGCATCTAAATCACTCACAGCAACGGAGGCAGATATCAGTGTGTTTAACAATCGTAAAAGCTACACAAACAGTGGATGCTACTTAATTGTTGTTATGTACCGTGAATCTGATCTTAAGATGTTTTTTCAATGAAACTGGCACCGGATGAAAGTGGATATGCTGATTTCTTTTGTTGTATTTTGATTCTCCGACAGTATGTCGTTTTTATTGGACGTTATCAGCAAACATCATTACATAAGCATGAAGAGTGCGTTATTATATTTTCTTGTAGACTGACAGCCATTCCGGCCCGGTGCATCCTGGGAAACGCTACACCTTCACAATGACCCAGTATTTGATAATTCGTCACAGAACCGGATGGATGAACTTCCTAACCAGGTATCATGAAATACTAATTTAGTCCAGCAGCATTTCTGTTCTAATCCTCAATAATCTGCTTTAATGTTAAAATGTGGTCATGGCTCGTTCGACACTTTAACATTTTGCTCCTTTCAGGATTTTTCCTATATTCATTGCATCACCCAGTACAGCAGCAAATTCCTCAGACGGCTTGTCGATGGTGGGTGCGCGCGAAGAGAGATTATAGGAGACATCCCAGGTAAAAAACTGCTTTGAAGTCTGTGATGGTTATGCCAGCCAAAATGCCCTCGAAATGCAACTTTGTTTTTTGATCTCACAGCCTAACCCACATGCATTTCTAATTTAATAAGGAAACACTGGGAACATCAATCTTCCGTCTAGTGTTTGATGGCAACAGTCATGTGCACATTTGTTGAACAAAGCAGCTGATTTCAGAACATATGCAAGAATATCTTTAAAGGTGTCAGGAACATTTCATTGGAATAATATTATCTGCAAACATATCCCATATTCCAGCATATTCAAAAGGACAGACGCATATCACTGCAATTTCAATGTGCCCTTTGGATGCTCAGGAATTCGTGTCATTCTGTTTTGTTGGCCCTTTGTCCATGTCCTTGACATTTCCGCCCCTTTCCCGTGATTTTTGACAACTACCCCTTCCTTCTGATACATTTCAGACCAGCCTTCTTTGCTAAATGGCGTGAAATGGCCCGACACACATCTTTCTCTCCACTTTCAGCCCTTTTTCATTATGGGACAGCAGGTCCTGGGCCCCTGCCGTCCCTCTTCGGGAACACGCTGCTCTACTTAAGTTTAACGCACTTCCATTTGCCCCTTTAGAAGTCAGAGTTGCTTTGATCGACTCCCTTTGATATCGCAAAGGGTAGGTGTCAATGCTTAGGTAGCAGAGTACAAGCTTTGTAACTCATTCGGAGAGTTTATATAACCGTGCCGAGATTACAATCACAGGGAAAGCGGTATAATGGCACATGCAATGTATCAAATCAAACTTTCATTAACCATCCAACATTTTATTATTCATTTCCTTGGCCCCATGCACCCCCTTTAGGTTGTGGATACCTACTTGCTCACCTTGCTCGCCACAGTGGGCAATCGAAATCTCACACGACCCCAGCGAGGCTCCTGGATGGCTAACTGCACTAAAGGCAAAATAGATGGGAAACCAGGAAACAGGAAACCATGTGCCAGCTGTCAGTCTAAGTTTGAATTTCATATGCATTGTTAGTTTTTTCTGTTCCCCTCAATATGCTGCTGCAAAGAAATGAGCCTGATAAGTTATTAATATGAGGCCCACAAAGGCCTGCTCTTCAAAGAGCCACTGCATAAGGAGAAGCTGAATCGCTAAGTTTGTTTGTGCTTGCTTTCCTGCACGAGCGAACAAAAAAAAAAAAACGCTGTGTCACAATACTGCAAGAGGAAATTATATTTTGCTTGAAAAGTTGTAAATGACAGACTTGTTGCTATCAACAGTACGCGAATCCTCACATTTCATTCATAATTAACATAGTAAGT
Organism: Brevimyrus niger; assembly: GCA_015164015.2. NCBI lineage: Eukaryota > Metazoa > Chordata > Actinopteri > Osteoglossiformes > Mormyridae > Brevimyrus > Brevimyrus niger. Next base: position 3,303,454 of record JAABNY020000025.1, read on the forward strand.
TGTGATATTTGAAAAGGTCCAGAGATTGAAATGTAAAAAATAGACAAGAATGTGTCATTTTTATCTTGATGTTATTTACAAATAACATTTACAAATATGGCAGCCACAATGTAATAATTACAAAAATATATACATACGCACACATACATACATGGGTTTGTAATTTTATCTTTGTGGGGACTCGCCATTCATTTTTATGGGGAAAACTGTAATCATAACAAAATGACAATAACCCATACCCAACCCTAACCTTAACCATGAGTAACCAAACAGATTTTTACTTTTTTGATTACATTCCTAGGTCTTTGTGGGGACCTGAAAAGTGGTTCCCATAATGTCAAAAAACAGGTTTTTATCACATTGTATGAGACATTTGGTCCCCATAATTTAATATAAAGCTAATCCATACAAAAACACACACATACACAAACGCACACATCTACACGTACATGATCTCACCTTTTCAGTTCTCTAAGCACTAAGACACATCAGAGTTGGTGGTGATATTGAGGACACTGTGGCTGTGACAGAATCGCCAACCCTCTGAGCTGATCATGACCCAAGCATCACCGGGTATCCACAACCTTCATATGATCCTGTTTCTCACCTAGGGCCTGCCTTTGGCTAACACACAAGCTAACCGTGCTCTATTTTTTACCTCTGGGTTCAGATTCTGACATGGGTATACAAATGCAAAAAAAAAAAGAGAGACTGGGTTAAATATACCTGGTGAGACCGGCATGGGTGAGTGACCTCAGTGACCTTTTTCAGTTTGTATTTTGAAAAAATAGACATAAAAAAACTTCACATGAACATGACTTCTTTGATTTTACAGCTAAAGTGAGCCTTCCAGAATAAGTGACCACAATAAAAGAAATAGAAAACTAAGAAACAGACATAGCTGGAATTTTTGTTTGACTTCTAAACAGGTCCAGAACCTGACTTGTTTATCAAATGTCACTTCTTTTCTAAGCGTTTCTTTTTGTTTATTCTGCAACCAATACCCACATGGTCTTGTTAAACTGAAAATAAATTGATGCCCAGAAAGAAGCGCTTTTCCCTGACCTTGAGTCGTGTTTTGTTCATATGCTAACTTGATAGGTGTGCGTGTATACACATTCAGCGGTTTGCATATTAATGTGTTGATCCTAATTACTGAGTCATTTTGAACTCAGAACTGACAATGAGATATTTTTAGCGGTGAGTCCATAATCTTAAAGCCTCGCATTCATCTCTCTTATTTTAAAACTATTTAATTATCTTGACAATTATTTCAGCATTGCTGACTGTGTAAAATATTGAGGTTGCCTGGAGATAGAGCTGGCTGGAGTGTTTCAGGACTGTCTACAATCAGTACCTAGAATAATTTATGTGAATAAAATGACATTAAGATCAAACACCAAAAAAAATAAAAAATGATAAAGACAAGAATAGTGCCATTTGGTCTCTGCCTTACTTAGCTCTCATTATCACATCTGTGGTCCCTGTCTAAAGGCTTTGATAGCCAGCCTAGGGTGGACATGCTTGTTTGAGACTATATAAAGATGGAAAACACCCAAAGAATGATTGGGTGTTTGTGTATATCTATCTTCTTTTGGATGGAAAAACTCTGATCTAAAGTCAGTTCTAGGTAAACCAGCCTGAAATGGGCATTTTAAGCCCCATTGTCATTTACCACACATAGCAGAAACTCAAGGTAACCAGGATCCTTAACTTTCTTTAGCAAACTTAAGCTTTATACTTTGTTGTTTTCCTTAACATTTTCCCCCTGTTAACTTATATTACTGACACCCTCGCAGGAGTCCATTCATTCAAAATTAGCCAGAACAAAAGTCTCAGCACTTACATTCAGCCCTGCTTAAATGGCAAAAACCACAGCCCATTCAGCCGGTGATTGTCACAGCTATAAATCAATTGCAGGGTATGGCTATTTTTTGAAGGCCTAAATTTCAGTTGATTGCATTAAAATTTGCCATAAGCCTTTCAAACACACAGAGTTTAAACTACCCCCACTTAATGTTCACACTGTATAAAGAAAGATACTGTATAATATAATGGTAATAGCATCAGTGAAATTCAGGCTGGTAATGAATATCTAAAGTAAGTATCACCCCCTCCATGAATCGCCACCTTAACGTGATGGAAAGGTTTGCGTGCCTCCGTAATCCTAGGAGCTATGTTGTCGGGGACAATTTCCCCTGGAAGGGTCTCCCAAGGCAAATTGGAATCGGGCCTAGTTGAGAGGTCAGATTAAATGTGGTTCATATCGACCCTCATGAGAGATAAAACCAAGGAATATGTTACCTTGCCTGTATTGAGGAAACTGGGGCCTTGCACTGAAGCCAAGCCAAGGGGGAGAGCTTGAAGGCGAGTGCCTGAGGGCCGTGCCTCCACCCATGGGGCCTGGGCAGGCAAAGCCCAAAGGGGTAACATGGGTTCTCCCCCCCTGTGGACCCACCACCTGCAGGGGGAGCTGTGGGAGTCAGGTGCAGCGTAGATTGGGTAGCAGTCAAAGGCAGGGGCCTCAATGGACCATTCATCGGTTACCAAAACTAGCTCTTGGTACATGGAAAGTAACCTCTCTGGTGGGAAAGGAACCTGAGCTAAGCTAGTGCGGGAGGGAGAGAGATACAGTACCGACTAGATAGTAGGGCTCACCTTGACACCCAGCTCAAGCTCTGGAACCAAACTCCTGGAGAGGGGCTGGACTGTATTTCACAATGGAGTTGCTCATGGGGAAAGGCACCAATCAGGGGTGGGTCTGCTTGCAGACCCCCGGTTCAGTGCAAGTGTGTTGGAAAGGGTCGCTCCACTTTGAATTCGAGTTGGGGGAAGGGCTCTGACTGTTTGAGCGCATGTGCCAAACACCAGTCCGGAGTATCCAACCTTCCTGGAGACCTTGGAGGGGATGCTGGAAGCCGCCCTTTTGGGGACATTGTTCTGCTGGGGAACTTTAATGTTCACCTGGGTAATGACAGTAAAACCTGAAAGTGTGTGATTAGAAGGAATGACCTGCCCAAATGGAATCAGAGTGGTGATCAGTCATTTGACTTCTGTACTAACCACAGTTTGTTCATAATGAACATCATGTACAAACACAAGGGTATTCATAAGTATATGTGGCACCAGACAACCTTAAGCTGCAGTTCAGTGATTGAATTTGTAGTTGTAACTCAGGTAAAGAGAAGAGCTGAGTTGTCAGCTGATCACCACATGGTGGTGAGTTGGACCTGATGGCGGGGAAAGATGCTGGATGGATCTCGTAGACCAAAACGTGTAATGAGGGTGTGCTAGGAGTGCCTGCTGGAGGCCCCTGTCTGAGAGATCTTCAACTCACACCTCCAGTAGAACTTCTCTTCACTCTGGAGGGAGCCAGGAGACATTGAGCTTGAATGAGCCGTGTTCAGGTCCATTGCTGAGGCACCATTGTGGAGTTGTGGCTGTGAAGGCTTTGGAGCCTGTCGCAGCAGGCAATCCCCAAATGTAAAGAGAGCTATCAGGCTGAAGAAGGAGGCCTTCTGAGCTTGGTTAGCTTGTAGAACTCCTGAAGTAGCTGACAGGTACTGGTAGGCTAAGCAGGAAGTGGCTTTGGCAGTTGCTAAAACTAAAACTCGTGTGTGGGAGGAGTTTGGTGAGGCTATAGAGAAGGACCTTCAGTCTCGAAAAGGTACAGGCAACTCATGGGATGAGCAGGACGGGATGGGATGATGGACAATCGTTGAACTCAACTAGGGATATAGTTGGGCAGTGTAAAAATACTTTGAGAATCTTCTGGACCCCCTGATGTACCTTCCTTGGAGCAACTACAGCTCTAATACTCTAGGCCTGAGGTCACCATCTCGTTGGTGGTAAGGCTCTGGGGGGGTGGATGTGATTTGCTCTGAATTCTTGACAGCTTTTGATGCTGTTGGGCTTGGCTGACACTTCTCTTCAATGTTGCATGAATGTCGGGGACAATGCCTTTGGATTGGCAGACTGGGGTGGTGGTCCCAATTTTTAAGAAAGGGGACTGGAGGATGGAGTTCCAACTTCAGGGGGATCACACTCCTCAGTTTCTGTGGGAAGGTCTATGCTGGAGTATTGGAGTGGAAGATCTGTCCATTGGTCGAACCTCAGATTCAGGAGAAACCTTGTGGATTCCATCCTGGCTGGGAAATACTGGACCAGCTTTACATCCAAGGATACTAGAGGATTCATGGGAGTTTTCCAAACCAGACTACATGTTTTTTGTGGACTTCCAAAAGGCATATGATCGTGTCCCTCGGGGGGTCCTGTGGGGGATGCTTCAGGAGTATGGGGCCATCAGTTCCCTGTACAAATGAAGCGAAAGCTTAGTTTGCATTTCCAGCAGTCAGACTCCTTCCTGGTGGGTGTTGGACTCCGACAGGGTTGCCTTTTGTCACTAATTCTATTCATAATTTTTATGGACAGAATTTCTAGGCACAGGCAAGGGGCCAGGGGGGTCCAGATCGGGGGCTTTAGGATCTTGTCTTTGTTCTTTGCGTATGACATGGTCCTGTTGGTGTCGTCGGCCAGTGACCTGCAGCATGCAGTGGGGTGGTTTACAGCTGACTGTGGGGAAGCTGGGATGAGGATCAGCACCTCCAAGTCTGAGGCTATGGTCTGAGGCCTTTGGACTGGAAAAGGTGAATTGCCCACTTTGGAGTGGGGGATGAGTTGTTGCCCCAAGCGGAGGAGTTTAAGTACCTCAGATTATTGTTCAGGAGTGAGGGAAGAAGGGAGCAGGAGATTGCTAGATGGATTGGGGCAGTGTTGGCAGTAATGTGGACACTCTACCGTCCTGTCATGGTGAAGAGGGAGCTGAGCTGAAGGGCAAAGTTCTACATTTACGAGTTGATCTACATTCTTACTCTACATTCCTACCATCTATGGACATGAACTCTGGATAATAACCGAAAGAATGAGATCACGGATACAAGCTATTGAAATGAGCTTCTTCTGCCAGTTGGCTGGGCTCAGCCTTAGAGATGGGTGAGGAGCTCAGACATTCAGGAGGGACTCAAGGTAGACCCATTGCCCTCCACATCAAAAAGGAGCCAGTGGGGGTAGTTCGGGCATCTATCTAGAATGCCTCTTGGGCAGCTCCCCTGCGAGGTGTTTTGGGCGTGTCCAACCCGGGGGAGGCCCTGGGACACACAGCAGGACATGCTGTATCTCTCGGTTGGCCTGGGAACGCCTTGGTATTCCCCCAGAGGAGCTAGAGGGGGTGGCTGGTGAGGGGAGGGGAGTTCCTGCTTAGACTGCTGCCCCTGTGACATGACCCTGAATAAGCAGAGGAAAATGGATGGATGGATGGATGGATGGATGGACGGATGGATAAATGGATGGATGTTGATACCTCCCAGGGACTTTGTTGGGTGCACGCTAGCAGTCATCAAAAATGACAGACGTGCCAATCGGCCAATCAGATTTACAGATGACTGAGCACAAACCCTGCCTCAGTCCCTGCACTTCCTGTTAGATACAGACTCTATTTGAGTATTTTTGTCAAAAACTGTGAGCTGTTTCAACTTATTATTATGCTGGAAGATGTATGGGTATAACGAGGGTGGGTATACTGCATCAGGATGGTGAAGCTCTGTGAACCCTCTCCCCCGAGCCCCCCAGCTCTGGCTTGCGTCACATGGCTTGTGCATGATTTTATTCCTTTAAGCATGTCTGTCGGAAGTGGTGTCAAATGATTGATGCTTAGCATGTCACTGTCACTTAGTGTGGGAATATTTAAACTGATGGCCAGAGTCTTATCAATATTGAGGTCTATTAAGCTTATCAAAAAACAACATGACCAAAACATAGTCTTTAACCGGCTGGAAGTAAATCCTTTCTCTTGGGAAATAAGAACTCTTCTTCATTTGCTAATATTTCACTCTTTCTGTTGTATTGCTTATCACATCATGCTTAATAGCAACACTGTCACTGTGCTTCGTCAGTACTGTAGCAATAGTGAGATTATAACTCTCTCGACCTTCACAATCAGCCATTTAGTGAAAAATCTGCAAATCTCTGTCTCTCGTTGCAGGCAGGGAACAACAAAAATCACAAGTGTTTCTTTTTAACTAGTTATGCAACAATCCAGCGTACAGGTATACGGTGGCATGGCAACCCACTGGGAATCCACCACGTGGCAGCAGATGTCAATCAGCACCACGCAAGCAGCTGGCAGCAACGGGATCCCCACGGTCGGCCCGGAAACCACATGTGAGGAGGTTAACAGGAGGCGGCCACTAATTAGCCCAGGCAGGGCCCGGGACTGGCTCCCTACAGCATCTTATAGCCCGGAGCAGAGAGCCGAGAGCGGAGAGGCTCTGGGTCAAAGCTGAGTTCGTCATTCAGGCCTGCGGGGACCATGCCTGCCCGCTTGGGGGAAGAGACCCCGCCCCCCCACACAATAAACAGCGCCACTCACTGGGATTCCCACGCTTCCTGCCTGCCACACTACACCAGCACAAATTATCACCCGCTTTGTTGAATTTATGAAAATTCACTGGAAGTGAAGCAATTCCCACTGAAGGTGCAGGTGCAAGAGAAAGAGGCAGAATTAACCCAGCATGAGTGCTCATGGTCGGCTGCAGCCATGGGTACGCTTGTCACCGAGGGACACTCAGCAGGGCTGACCGTCGGTTACCCTGCTCACCGTGACGCCACTTCAGACAGACAGCATCTATCTGTTGCAGGGGAGGGCGCTCTCCCGGATTCATGCAGAAGTGAGCCATACTCTGTTAACATAATTCTGTTAGAGGAAGAAGTAAGTGCAATTATTTTCACAATTGTTTAATTCTCAAGCATAATGGTTTATATCACAGATCCTCTCTAGAGGCCGGGGTTTAAGGTTTTTCAAAAAGAATCATCTAGGAATCATTCTGCAGGACCTTTCTCCGTTTTGGATGATATATAAAACCACAGGAATGGGGATTTTAATTGCCTATAAGGTGTATCGATATGGTGGAGAACAAAGGACACAAAGAACCTGAGAGTGAAGGGGCTCATTAACGTTCAGCTGCAGGAGACCAACTCGCTTCAAGACCTTAGGGGAGCACCTGTGAAAAGCAAAGCCTCCGGCTTCACCTGACCTGAGTTCACCAGATGCTGCGTTACAGCTGCTCGCACTTGCAGAGGCATCCTTGCCAGCTGCTCCCATCGGTCAGGCTGGGTTCTGACCGGAGAGGAAATCCCATGGGGTGCAATTTCTAGAACTTTGCTACTATTTCTGCAGTCACATGTAAGGGGGACACCTTAAATACCCAAGATAAGGAGGTGCTTGGCTTTCAAGGCCCTAAAAGACACTAAAAGGGTCCAGGGGGGGCGGTGGATGGGGGTGAGTTGGGGACTCCAGAGGCTCTGTGAGGGTGTTACTGAAGCTGTGAAGGAAATGAGTCATGCACCAAGCACTACTGAACACTCCTACTGAAAAAGGCATAGAAGAAAAGGCAACAAAATAAATATTATATGCATACTGTACAGTGAAAGGCGATTCTCATAACCTACATTCTAAATTCAGAACCTTGTTATTCCAGAGAAATGAAAACAAAAAATCATTTGAAATATTCTAAAAATTCATTCATATGCATATTTGGATGGAAACATGTCATACACATCTTACATGCCATTGTGATTTTGCTTTTGCTATCATGTCTACTTCCAATCAGAGAGCAGCTTATTAGGAAAACTTGTTCATTCAATTATCTAATCAGCCAATCATGTGGCAGCATCTCAATGCATACAATCATGTATTCACTGGTCAGGGGCTTTACTTAATATTCACAGCAAACACTAGAATGTGGGGAAAAAAAAGAAGTGAGTGATTTTGATCATAGCATGATTGTTGGTGCCAGACAGGCTGGTTTGAGTATTTCTGTAACTGCAGATTCTGGGATTGGAACTGGGATTTTCACGATAGTCTTTAGAAGTTACTTCGAATGGCAAAAAAAAAAACATCCAGTGAGTGGCAGACAGAAATGCTTTGTTGATGAGAGAGGTCAGATGAGAATGGGGAGTCTAGTTTGTTACAGAAAGGCCCCGGTAACTCAAATAACACTCTGCAGAACTGTGGTGAGCGTTAAAGTATCTCAGAATGCACAACACATCAAACCATGAGGCGGATGGACTACAGCAGCAGACGACCATGTTGGGTTCCTCTCCTGTCGGCCGAAAACAGAAAGCTGAGGCTGCAGTGGGGACAGGCTCACCAAAACTGGACAGCTGAAGACTGGACAACCATACCCTGGTCTGATGAATCTCGATTTCTGCTGAGGCTCACAGATGGTAGGGTCAGAGTTTGGCATCAACAGCATGAATCCATGGCCGCGGTGCTGTAATGGTGCGGGGAATGTTTTCTTGGCACACGCCGAGCCTGTCAACATCAATCAATCATTGCTTGAGCGCTACAGTCAATTTGAGAATTGCTGCAAAGCATCAGAGCCACAAGATACCCATCTTCTAATGGCTAATTCCAGCATGCAAATGCACCGTGTCACTAAGCAAAGCTTGTCTCATACTGGTCTCATGAACATGACAATGAGTTTAGTGTTCTTCAGTGACCACCTGAGTCAAATTTGGAATGTGGCGGAACAAGGGAGCCGCAGCATGGATGTGTAGCTGATAAATCTGCAGAAACTGTGGGGCTCTCATGTCAGCATGGACCGGAATATCATGGGAATGTTTTTAATATCTTGTGGAAGCCGTGCCACGATGAATTCAACCTGTTTTGAGAGCAAAGAGAGGCCCTACCCAGTATTAGAATAGCATTCTTAATAAATTGCTTATTGAGTGTTAATGAATAATTTTTAAGGATGTTGTCATATAGGTTTGGCTTATAAAAAAAATTAAATAGAGGCATAGTTCCATATTTTGAAACATTCTGTTTTTATTGAGAGTCATTGAGCAAGAATGTTTTTACAATTTTTTTTTTTACAGTCTAAAAAATTTTGACAATCAAAAATCCTATGTAACAGCTGAAAGAATGAATCTAAAAATTGATGCAGCTGTAAAATGAATTGTTGTGTTGTTTTAGTTTTATCCCTTCAACATTGTCCCCCATCCACCAATCACGTGGTTCTGATTGGCATTCCTGATGGCAGTGATTTCCAGACACTAGGTATCTGCCCCATAGATACAAAAGCCATTGTTAGAAAAAACATTTTTTTCACTGTGTGCCAAGACATTATCCAACATCGAGTTACCAAATTGACTGAAGCCAAACGTCTTCAATGAAAGAAACTGAGACTGAAACACAAACACAGGTGAAAAGAAAATAGCAATTATGCCGCAATTATGTAGCTATTGTTCTTGTGGACACATAATATCGTAAACAGTGGGAAAAGCTAAACTGGAAACTCAAACAGTATTGCTACCTGCAAATCTATTTCACTGGGTTCTAAAAAAATATTGCAACAGTTGCTACAGTGAAATGTTAGGCAGACACACAATCACTGTTCCTGTGAACCTTTAAAACCTGCAGTTGCAGTGTTAAATCTTCTTGACCAGTTGTGGTCATTGCTTAATATGAACTCAAATCTTACTGTTAACAAGTAACCTTTTTCATATGTTTAATGAGTTTAATTGACTTTATCTGACCATGCTGCGGGTACATTTCAGAAGAGGGCACAGGTACATACTGTATATTGAGCAACCTGTCAGTGTTTATCCAACTAAATACCCACACCTCCATGTACATCCAAATACCTACTTTATTTAATCTTCTGGCATTGATATTTAGGATGCTGAAAAGGTCACAGCTTTGAGAACTTCAAACAGAAGATTTACAGAATTATCCCAGTTGCATCAGCTTGTATGCTGTTGAGATTTCTGAGGGTAGTAATCCACATGATCAACTTGATAACCCTATTGGATACCAGCAGTTCATGGTCCAACGAATGACGTTTACCCAAAGGAAAAGAAGATTGCAGAAATCTTTGCAATTCAGTTTCTTCTAGATAAAAAATTAGATCAGAGTATCACAAACACAAGACTGCTTTGGTTCACACTGCACAGATTTTCTGCATGATAAATCATTCTTAAAACTCTGTCAGAAAGCTTGGTTTGGTTTAAAAATAGATCTCTGCAGTACTTTGCAGTGTCTCACTTCATCTCCACTCCAAGCAGATCTCAAAGTTGCCTCAAGGTTTCAGCTGGCTCTCCCTAATCATACGCAGTGATTCGCAAAATTAGCCACGACAAAATCACATCTTTTACGGGATGACAAAATGACAAAATTTTTCCTCGCAATATTTTAATTCAGATTATTCATAATCAAAATGAACTTAATATCACAGTATATGTTTAAAAATATACAGGGGTGTCCATAAAGTCTTTTTACAATTTCAAAAACTTATTACAAAGGCAAATGAAAAAACAGATATGTGGAAATTATTACAAAATAATACGTACTGTATATATTTAAGTTTGTTTTGCCTCATTTAATACACCTCAATATGGGCACCATTAGTTGCACGAAGCACATCAAGATGGTACTGGATTTCTTAGCATGTTCGCTGTAGCATACCCTCATCAATGGGTGCACCGGCATCAGTGATTCTCTGCTTTAGATTAGTGATGTCCCGCACCTTTGTTTGCAATGTGATTAAAAACTTTGATAACAACTTACTACATAGAACAAATCTGAAGAAGACATTGAATCAATTGCCTTTATGATATATTTTTGAAATTGTAAAGAGACTTTATGAACACCCTGTATATGCCATTTATATTACAGCAGTGGTCCTCAAACATTTTAACCAAAGGGCCAGTTCACTACCATTCAACTTTCAGGAGGCTTGTCTGTGGGTAAAATACAGAAATATTCATTGTAACCATTTTCCTTTCAAAGTACACTGGTTCCTAATATTATTGACTGCTAATTGTCATATAATGTCATCAGTTTACACGTTAATGAAATATGTAATAGTTTACTTTTAATCAAATATAGGAGTAAATAAAGCATTAATATGAAGTCACCTAGCATTATTTCAATGTGAATTGTGGGTTTACTTTTTACCATGTTTGACACTGTCAGTTGTAATGGGTGATGCTAGTGAACATCAGTGTGTCAGGATCTGTATGAAAAATTGAAATGCTTCAGTCTCAAAAAGGACTGCTCACAGATATCGGTGTAGCCAAAAATGGTTGTTATTTTGAATGCATGTTGCTTGAGATTCGGGAAACCCGGAATACTGAAGTGGCATCGCTTTTTAAAATACCGTATACTGGAGTGTAATGATAGGACATCATTAATAATAATCATCCTTTATTTGCATAAGTATGAGTACAGGGACATTGGGACACTTCTCTTTGCCTACCCCGTCTCGCTCTCCATAGCTTGGGGGTCACAGCACAGGGTCAGCTAACGCGCAGCGCCTGGGGAGCTAGGGGTTAAGGGCCTTGCTCAAGGGCCCACGCACATGTGAATATTCTGCCAGAGTGCCAGAGCTGGGGCTCAAACTGGCGACCTTCTGATTTCAGTCACCCAAGTGCGGTGCTGCCTGGGGTAGCAGGGTACTGGGGAGCCAGCAGTAAAATGTGCTAACCAGATGGGGCAGGGTTGTGGCGGTAGATTAGGCAGGTAATTTTATCGCTGCGGAATATTGGAACAATGGATTTGCGGGACCATGTGCACTGTTTATGCTAGTAAGAGAGCCATAGTTCGGGGCGCCCTGATTTAGAGCATTTCGTGGTAGCAAAGTTGGCTCCACGAAATTGCCTACACATTTAGTGGAATGGCCCACTTTGTAGAAATACCCACTTTTTGGAATGGCCCATTCCAGTGCTTCACGATAAATGATCACAGATTTCAAGGTAAAAACACCTGTATCTGTAAAGTGTAATGAAAGGTAATGAAATTTGAAGACATCACAAAGACCAAGGAGCTTTCAAAGCGGGCCAGTGATCAATTTATCGCAAACTACAATTTAGCGGAAGGGTACAAAATAGCGTCTCAGTGAGCGCCACTACGAAGTCCAGCACACTACAAAAAAGTGGGCTGCATGGCATAGGGCGAGAAGAAAGCAATTATATATATGCAGAAGAAATTGAGAGGCCACAATTTTTTGTTTCACTCATTTCCCAATTTGTGGGTGTGCATCTGTTAGTTTTTTTTTTTTTTTTGCAAACTGCAGCCTGGTTCTTCCCTGTTTCTCATTAATGAAGGGCTTCATCCTTGCTTTATGGAACCTCAGTCCTGCTTCTAGGAGCCTGATACAGCTGATATAGCAGAGAACCTCACACTTAATGTCACCCTTTGATTCATGAAAAACTGTCGGGTAAGTAAACGATGATCTCCGGCATTAGAATGCCGCTTCATCCCTTTACCCGGCTGGTTTCTGGTCGTTCCCAGTGTCTCCCGCTTCACCTTATTCTTCTGTACTGCTGTCTTAGAGATTTTGAACCAGGAAGCAACCTGCTGCTAAGCATAGCCTTCTGCAGTAGAACCACCAGAATCTTAAAACACAGATTTACTTAACAATATAATAATAATAAACAACACTTTATAAATCCCCTTGGGGAAATTGTCTTTACGCCTCCCTCAGCTTGCTCTTTTTTGTCCATGAAGGGCAGCCACCTGTAGCAGCGCCCAGGGAGCTGGGGGTTAAGGGCCTTGCTCAAGGCCCCGCAGACGTGCTGAGGCTGGGTGTAAACCAGCGACCTTCTGATTACAGGCACACAGGCTTAGCCCACTGAGCCACACGCTGCCCCCAAGAGTAGTCTCTTACCTCTCTTAACTCACACACACATACACACACGCAGACACACACGCAGACACACACACACACACACACATACAAATGCACAAGTTGATCTTCATATCTAAATGTGGGCCGTCCATTCATTTCTATGGGGAAAACCATAATCCCAGTCATGACACCTTTAAACTCTACCCATCCCTAACCTGAACCGTAAGTAACCAACCTAAATACAACCTAAATACACTGGCGTTTTTACTTTTTTAATTGCATTCACAGATTTTTATAAAACCGAAGTTATCCAAAGGGGACCTCAAGAGTTGTCCCCAAAAGTAGGGAAATTTTAGGTTTTTCTACACTTTGGGGACAATTTGGTCCTCAAATGTGATCTATGCAACTTAAACTTAAACTGAAATGAAAATGTATGAAATCAAAATAGAAACATAAAATAAAAAAATCAGACTGTAACTAAATAAAACTACATTACAAATGAAAATTGAAAACACTATAAATCAATATTCAAAAGTGTAATAATCCTGGTGCATGCTCAACACAGAAAATCACCTAAGCAACACCAATCCTGCAGTACAGAAGGGTGCAGGGACCATAACGTTTCAGGGCTGGATTGGGCCACAAGAATTTAAATGAATTTTGACTTGGAAACCGAGCAAGATCTTGGAATACGTACGAGTATTACGTATACACTTTGTCTGTCGAGCGTCACGTGATCACTGAGCTGATGGTTCTTCTCTCTCTGTTTCGCTGTGGGATTGTGGGTAATCGTCTCCCATGCTTGGTCTCGGTCGGTGTGCCTCACTCGTATAGTCAAAATTTAGTAGAAAAGCACCACCCGAATCGCAGCAGTGCCAGCGATGAATCTGTTTAACGACAATGCAATGTCCACATTTCAGCGAAATCAAAAAGAAAACAAACTCAGCTGTCATTGGATAGGTTCCTTGTTAAAGTAAAAAAAAAAAGATTCCAGTGAGCCAACAGATAGCAGCGATTATTTAAAGTGAAAATCAACAAACTGTGTATAAAATAACCCTCCTCTTCTCCTCTCCCTCGTCTTCCTCACATCACCCACAAGTCTTTTCAAAGGTAAAGTGTACTTTAATTTGTTTTACATATATTTTACTTTATATTTTGTATTAATGATTTTTATATAAATATTTTAGGGTTTTGGAATGAATCATCTGAGTTTCCGTTATTTCTTTTCGGGAAAATTTGCTTTGATATATGAGTGCTTTGGATTACAAGCACATTTCCGAAATAAATAATGCTCGCAAACCAAGGTACCACTGTATTATGGGGAAAATAATTCAAAAGCAGAGGCTGTTTCCTGAGATTAAAAAAATATATTAAAATATAACAATGGGCAGAAGCCTGTGAAAGTTGTGGTTGACATCTTCATTGACAAACATGGAAAAATACAGAGCGCATAATTTCTGTAGTTCATTAATAGCAGATGGGTGATCTACATAAGCCAGTTTTTTTTATTTTTGGATATGTGGCATTAGGATATTAGGATATGGGGTACTAAGTCATGTTCAGGAGTACAACTGTACACTTAGGTACTAACAGTTGCTTGGTCAAACACATAAGACCCATCTTCTGTGTGCTAAAAGAGACATGCTTTGCTCCCCAAACAAAATGCCATCTGTCGTTGTATGTCGGAAGGATCAACACTCTTTATCTTACCTTTTGCTATCTGCCCCAATTAAACATCGTTAATTATTAAATGTTGTGTGTTCCTAATTTATAAGGCGACCAATGGGATCCTTCCCACATGGAGATTAGCATGGGTGCCTTAAATGCAAACGCCCAGTCTGGCCAGGCCCTGCCCCCTGGATTGTTGCTTCACCAACAAGTCATGATTCTATTTACCTGGTTATCTATATTGGCACTTTTCCCTCTGAATATTTGCGTGATACATTGAAATGAGCCTTTGAAGCTGTAAGCGTCTGTTATTCTGTATAACTTGCACCTGCACTGTTATTTTTTGTCTTTGCCTTGTGTTTTTGATTCGTTGTTTTCTGTGCTGGCCTTTGCCTGCTCTGGTCCACAGCTTGTGTTTTGACTAATGGTTTTCAAATTATGATTTGGATTCAGAAATAAACCTGACACATTCACATCTGCATACTCTCATAATTGTGTTACTCAGTTACGCAAATTCAAGGTCTCTCCATAGAAAGCTTTAAACATCACAATTATAACCTTTTCTGTTTGTTGGTCTGTTGCGCATTGGCATATAAAAATTTCACCTGGAATTGTACTTTCTTTTGAAGACTCAGTCTAAAAGCCTGCTGAGGATAAATATATTTTATTCTCGCTTAAAATTACAAAAGCACGGGTGCCCGAGCTCGCCAATTACAGCAAAGTCCCCCTTCCCCAAACAAACATATAATTTAATATAATTGCCAGCCTCCTGCACTGAGATATAAACGGCTTTCCCGCTGCATATAAGGTATTTGCTGTAAGCGGCAGCCTTTATCGCGTCAGGAATCCGGCGCCAATGAAACGGGGCGTCTCCGTGCCTTCGAAAATCAATACGGCGTTTCAGCTCATCGATTTTTCATTTGGGCAGAGTCGCACGTGAAAGCTGTGTAGGCTGCCCGCCAAGCGAGGAACGCGGCTTCACGCCCACCGGGCGCAGTAGCTACTATTGTTTTAGTCTTTTTTTCCCTTTACTACGATTGCCAAAACTGAAGCCTGCTGTTCATTTAGCTTATTTTTCAATCCTGCCGCACAACAAAAAAATAGCAGAAGGAGCATTTCCCCATTCTCATAAATTGGTACCTTCCTGAATACTTTAATTCATTATATTTCTTTATATTAAATAAGCGTAGCAGAAAAAAAATGGCCTGCAGTTAATCTCCCTGGAGAATCTTACTAATGTAAATCTAGTTGAATGCATTTTCCAAGAAGGCAGCAGCAGCTGGGTCTGAATTTCAATTCTGCTTCATTGAGTTCAGTGTTAACTAGTGCCCTGTGTAACTACTTGGGCTATACTTTATGTAGTTTTAAGTTAAACAGAAAGTATTCAGTGTCATATAGTCTGACTTCTGCAGTTCATGTTTATTTCAGTGCCGTGTCTGTAGGCTAGGCTGCAGACGGAGGTGATTCTAGAAGCCAGGTACCCTCTTGAAATTCTTATAGTTCTGTATTCTGTCATCCCGAGGTCCTTGCATGTACCAAAGCAGCTGGGTTTCCATTCCATGCCCATATAGATGTTTATTACAGGCTCTCTTCATTATCCCTGGGCAAGTTGAATCCAGAAGTGTTTTCTGTTGGCCTAATCAATGACACTGTGTTTGTTCCTTCCACAGAGTTTGGGCCGTTTGACAAGTGGGTTGTTTTTGCCCGTGGTCGTGTGGCAGATCATGGGGGGCGGGGGGTTAGTGGAACTTGTTCCAAAAGACTTGCAGTGCATTCCACACACTGCAGGAGCTGCCAGTCAGAGGTGCTGTCTCACTCCACTACAGGAACCAGAGAACTGGGGAGTCTGTGTAAGTATTACTATTCTGCTGCTCTGTGTTACATTTTTCCATAGATTTTTAATGTTAAACCACTATATTTTCCCCCAGAACCAGGGTCATGATGTCACAGTTAGACTGGCGATTATTTTATGAGGCTT
>JAABNY020000025.1:3322388-3356382 GCA_015164015.2 Brevimyrus niger
ATATAATGGGGGGCATTTGGTCCCCACAATGTAATAATATAAACCTAATTCACACACCCACACACACACACACACACGGTACTGGGGTTTCCACTACAGTCTGCCAAATTGCTGTAAGTGTAAATAAATAGTGGAATGGGAATGCTTGCCCATGCTTGATAGTCCAGAGAACAAAGACGGCACACCCTGGAATCCTGCCTTCTAAGTTTAAATAAATATGTCACCCATCCTTCCAATTTCACTTATCACTTCTCCATTCTGGGTCGAGGTTATCTGCAGTGTGATCCAGAAAAGCCCATCTTAAGACACATGTAGTTATATCGCTGAATTAGCTGAGTGCTACTGCAAGAAAATAAATAGCAGCTTTATCTGCCGGTGCAATTTAAATCTGACACATACTGTGGTGCCACAGGGAAATTACTTCTGCGCTCAGTGGTATCTGACTCGTGTGTTCTCCGTAATTAAATACATTGTGCCATTGCAACTGACTGCAGCAGCATCCAGGGGAGCTTTCAATTTCCAGGTATTTGCCTGGAAATCCTTGGAATGACCACTGTTAGCACTCTTGGTTCTTGGTTTGAGATCAGCGCAAGGCTTGAGACGAGCTCAGGACATCCTAGGAAAGTCCATGCTGGCTATGGTTTCAGAAGTCAAGTTCCAGGTCAGTGGTTCCCAGTCCAGTCATCGGGGCCCACAGTTGAGCTCCCTGAGGGACAGTTCACACTTTTGCTCCTTCCCAGCTCCCAATAGGACTGTCTGTGGGTCCCCCAGGACTGGATTGGCAAACACTGATCAAGGTTACCCCAAGCTCAAAAATGCCAAAAGGATCTGCAATATCCTTAAACTTCGCTCATCCTCTTCACATCTGCTCTCCAGATGGGACTGTAATACTTCCTGACAGCTGCCTCCTGAAGGCTAAGAATTGTCTTGGTACCATTAATGCTGGAGTTGGCGGAATATAAAACGCACAGTAAAGCGATGGTCCTGGCTACGCTGCATCCAGCCTGACAGATAAAATTTGCCACAAATGCTTTGGTTGGAGAGGCCTGGCTACAGATGCCATCCATCCACTGTCCAAACTGGGGTGTTTGACAAGCTAACAACGCACAAGACAACAGATCACCTAAACAGCAGATACGTCAGATGGTATTTTCTTTATACCCTCAAAGGAAAGGTTATACTGCATTAAGTGGCAGTGCAGAGAGCGGTTTTAGTGCCTCCATGTCCGGAAGACCATTATCAACATGCTAAATTCTTAGGAGATCTAGTCAATTATGCGAATTCAAGTTGAAAATAATCCCGTAGACCAAGCATTGCATTCGTGACATAAAAGGAATTAACTTAGTGCAAAGTATTTGAGTGAGAGTGAATGTTTGCCTTAGACAAAAGCATATGACCGGTTGCTTAATGTCCCTGCACTACTCTAATCTGTCATTTTGTCTTAGTGTTTATTGCTGCTGGTCTTTCTCTGGTTCAGGCTGAAGGTCACTGTGAATGGATTTAACTTTAACGGTGGCAAGAATTAGCTACACCACTCAAATGGATCAGGATCCTGCACTTATAGGGTCTCACTATGATCTGCATGGTCTATACATCTCTGATTTTTGGATTCTTGATATTACATTTATTTATTCTTCTTAAATTATGTGTATAAAGTAGAAAATATGAAGTATGTGTAACTAGTGATAGAAATATTATAGCTAATTGGGAATACAGCAGTGGCTTGGTTCCATGTCACGGGGAGGAGCCCTTTTCTAGCTCATGAACTTTCCTGTTAATTTTCATTCATGAATATAAAGTCAGCATCTTTAACCTTTCTGACCACCCCGCCTGCTTTAAATTCACTGGCGGCTCCTGCAAGGCTGGCGAGGAATTTCCAGCAGAGCCAAAGAGACCCTGCTGTCCTCAGTGTTCATTAGGGTGGGGTGAAAAAAAATCTAGATTTCCAATAGCAATTTACAATAGTGTGGAAAAAAATTGTCACTGGACCTTGTTATTAAAAGTGCAAAATGTCTTTGAAAGGGGCAATATTCTCAGGTTCCGCAACGAGATCGAAGTTTTCACTTGTCAGTGGGCAATATACACTATCCATTATCTATACTCATCGGTGTTTTGTTTGTGCACTTTTACAGCATGATAATCACTGCAAAATACCAACGTTCAGGCAACGCAGATTTTTACTGGGTATCAGCCATACACATACATTACATCACTCTGCGGCTCTACGTGCATTACGATTAATCACCCGTCACGTCAATGCGCAGATCCACGCTACGTATCACCCATATCATAAGGCAATGTAAAATTGTTCCTCAGTGCCACCAAAATGAAAAGTATTAAGCGAACAGTCAAAATAGTTAGATACACTATATTACCAAAACTATTGGGACACCTGATTTCAATGATTTGGTGGGGTGACCCAATATTTTCGTTAAGACCCAGATGGATGAAGCGGTATAGATAATGGATAGTGTATATTGCGCCGTTGGGCCATTGTATATCAGTGTAATCATGCTCCTGAGCGCCACATTTCTGAATGAGTCGTTTCCCACTTACTCATTGTCACTGACCGATTGTTAGGTTCTTGTTTTAAATTGGAATAATTTTGCATTGCGTGATATGGATGATACGTAAGCCTTGGATGATAGGCGACCATTTTGGGCTCTGCCGTGAAATGGGAGGTAGATGGCACTTGTGGAGACCTGGTCTTTCAGCCAAACCAAACAGCTTCCAGCATCACACGAGTTTTCATGTCAAAGCAGTATTCCAGATAGTGTTTTAAATTAAAAGTGGACAGATATGCATTCAAATGAATATTAGCAGGCAGCAGCAGCCCAGTCATACAGTAGATAATTATAGATTTGACAATAATGTTGCCTGAACTTTCCTCATGGGTAGCACTATGGTTGTGGGGTCCATTCCCATACCTGACTTTGTGATGTTTGCATTTTCCTCACAGGTTTGCTCCAAATACCAAATAGCAAACACATGTAGTCACAGTGAATCTATGTCTCTAAATTGCTAATAGTATCTGTGAGTGGTTAGCACTGTTGCCTCATACCTATGGGACCAGGGTTCGAGCCTCCGCCCTGGCTCCACGCATGTGCAGATTGCATGTTCTCCCCTTGTCAATTGTGGTGTGTCCTCTGGTTTTGTCCCGCAGCCCAAAAACATGCTAAGGTGTGACTGGTCAGTGTGGACTGAGCTGGCTTGGTGTCCCATCCTGAGTAATTCCCTGCCTCAAACCCATAGATTGTGGGATTGTCTCCGGACCCCCACGACCCAGTATAGGGTAGGTGGGTACAGATAATGGATGGGTGGGTACGTGAGAGCGTGCCCCCACTGTAATGTCCCCTGCTCTGCTCCCTGAGCATTCTGGGTAGGGTTCAATCTCACAATGACCTTCTGATGCTGAAGTGGTTTTAATAGAAGATGAATAGATGGCTTGTTTTATTTCCCCTGCAGAAACTTTCATTCAAAGCAACTCGGAAAGCAAACATTATCGTCATTTACTCACTTACAGAGCTGGGATTTTGCCGCCAAAAGTGGTCCAGGTCACGTACCTCACAGGAAGGGTGGGGGGGGGTGGCGGGCAGGAAGGCCCTTCCTGGGACTTGGACCAGATGCATTTTGTTTATGGCTATACTTTCCTTCCCGGTGTTGTTGCAACGCTTTTTATTGGCACCTTATTTTTTCTCTTGGCCTAATTTATTTCTTCTGCATTATTGTGCTTTTTACGGCAATTGGTGGTCATTTATCTAAATTTGAAACAGAATTATGAACTAAATGCTATTATCAGCCTTTTAGGAGCTATTCTGATTCTGTTATGCCATAATATGGAAAGTATCCTAGGCGTAATAATTCTCCTGTGGACAGTCCCTTGTTGTGTAATATATATTTTAGCCTACCAGCCTTGAAAAAGTCCCTGTCTTAAAAATGATTCATCATAAGCATATTTCTATGCTCCTGCATTTCTCAAATAATGTCTGAAAATAATATGTACTCAGCACATACAAAGATTTCATCTGAATGACACTAGGTAAGAAAGGAAGAAGAGCATTATGGTCTTCTTGGTTTCGGTATTAGCTGGTCCACAGGCGGGACTTATAAGGAATCCATTTCAGCTCAATGATTCTGAGTGGGGCAGGATATGTTCTGGAAAATAGGCACCGTAATCTACAGTGAAGGACAGGATCAAAAGATTCAGACAGTGACTTTGCTTGGAATTTCACTCGCTAAATTCAGAAAAAAACACAGAAGCGGCCCAGACTCCATCCTTATATAACGAAGTTAATTCTATCTACAGTATAAGCATGTATCTTTTTGGTATGCTGAAAAGGTGCAGGAAAACAGGTGTCTTGACAAGGAGAGGGAAAGGCTTCGTGCAATGCCTGGCTGGTGCCATAGTGTTTAAAATGTGCTTGGTATCCTGCAGTTACAGGTTCGAGTCCCATGAGGCACCCATGAGCTGGCTTTGCTTGTGCTAAAGTTTTTAAATGACTGCAGAAACATACCTGCCAGCATTGTGGTTTCAGAAAAACAGGAATGATTAATTTATATTCACCTTAATCCCACGAACATACTGTTAATAAAGGTGCCTATGTATGCATTTACTTCTGAGTGCATTTGAGTGGTGGTGTACTATGTCTGTAAGCATGTGTAGACGTGAAATTGAATGTGTAATGGTGTTGTATGTCTGTAAGCATGTATGTAGACTTGAGTATGAGTATGAATGTGTTGGGGTGTTGTATGTCTGTGAACATGTGTGTATATGTGAGAATGAGTATGAATTTGTGGCTTTTCCATATTCCATAGGCCAGTGTTTCCCAATCCGATCCTTGGAGACCCACAGTCGGTTCATGTTTTTGCTCCCTACTGTACCAGACAGTCCACGATTTTGCTAGGGAGCTGGGAGGGTGCAAAAACATGGACTGTCTGTAGGTCACAGAGGACCGGATTGGCTCACACAGGCCTATGGAATATGGATAGATGTATTTCCATGTCATTTGACAGTTGGGAAGTGTTCATCCAATGCTGCATCCAAGTGGAGCTGGAGCCAGGAAGGACAGCTCAGGGAGCCCAAGATGACATACCAGTCCATTGAAGGAGTGGCACACTATGGGTACAGCAGAAACAATCGTTTATCCAAACTGGATTTTGGATCACGGGATCGGTTGCAGCAAATCTGTGCGAACGATGGGAAAATATTTAAATTATACACAGAGCCATGATGGGAATGAAACGCAGAACCCTGCATATGCGTGGTTACAGCAGTATCCATGATCAGCTATGGCCAATACCAAAACCATCTGAATAAAATGACCAGGGGCTGCCAGATGGAAAATAGTTTAGAAGCGCAGATAAACAAGCAGCAGGCTAAATCTCCACAAGTGATAAAGACTGAACCTGCTTTCCCAGACTGTAAAAATAAATTGACTGTGAGTAGGATTGCCCCCGCAGTGACATCCATCTTTCCGTAGGTTACCAAAAGAGGAGAATCGATACGCGGCTGGCGCTGCCGTGGGACTGTACCGCCAATTATCTGCGTTTTTGCCAGAGCGAGGCTGTTTGGCCTGTCAGCATTGCACCCTAAGCTGCGTGTCTATCCGGAGTCCGCTCGCGTGCCTGGCCTCTCCCCGTCGGCTCTGCCCTGCTCTCCGCAGCTGTAACAGGCAGAGCAGCACCCGCTGCAGTGTCTACAGATGACTTTTTTCTTTCATTTTGCTCTCCTCTTTTCAGCCTTGGATGCAGCACAGGCTCCCACACTTGTCTACTGGGATTCCATTTCTCACCTTTATTTTATTCTTTCCCCCTTTTTGTCTCACAAAAACGCCATTTTTCTTCCCATGGGAGACAATGTTGGATTAAATGTAACAGAAAGTACAATCTATGATTGACATAATTAACTACTCATTATACAATATATAGTATAACACAATATAGAGTACAATACATTTTCCCATATGAAAAACTCATGAGAGATCGTACTGTGCTTAAGGCCAGTTCTTTATGAACTTAGCATTTGGGTTATTGTATGGTACATTAAATGTCATTATCAATTCTTTTAATCACCCTCTTTTAAGCTGATTAAAGCTTGTCACCAATCAGCCAGCAGGTTCAACCCCTGGGGGTGTGCTGAACTAAATAACCCAAATTGCCTCTCTGAAATATCCAGCTATATAAATGGGCAAAATTATAAATAATTGATGTGACTTTTGGTTTAAAAAAAATAGATAAAAGTTCTTAAAATAAAAGCACCAGTTAATCCTCTAATCGTCTATTCAATATAATCTAATCACAGAGGAAAACTTTGCACATGTATAACTAATGCAGAAAGTTACTTCAAGAATATTTTTTGAAAAGTGCATTTTGCGAACTCACACAGCAGCTTTCCAGATCCGCATCTGCTGTGTGTTTTGAACCAGGGAGCTGGTGACCATGAGATCTGAATGCAAAGGGAAGAGTTAAAACCCAATTTCGTAAGGTCACATAGGAACATCCACTAACTATTCAGCTCTGCTTGTCGGAATGCCCTGCTTTATCCCTGTATCATTGTGAAAGCTAGGAGAAAAAAAAGACCACACCTCCACCTTGCAGCTCAATCTACCGCCACCCAAAAGTTGGGCTCCAGGTAATATGTAAGACAAGCACCCAGCAAAATAAGACAGATTCACTGAATCGGTAATTCAGCTGATTCACTGCTGAATCTAGCAACAATTACTTTATGGAAACCTTAACGTAGTAGGGAGGAACATCTGTCAAATGCATGGAGCAGGTAATGTTGGGTGTGACTGGTTGTCAGTGGTGGTGGCCGGGCGAGGTGTTTTTTGGGGCTGGGTATGACAGGATGACATTGATTAGTCTTGGGTTTGGGGTGAGGGGGGTGGAGTTAATATTTTCATTAAGTGAGGAATGAAATAAAGGGTTGGCTGAAATTGCAGTGGATGGGACAGAAAATAGGGCGGGGAGGAGGTGAAATCTGCTTTTGTTGGGGCTGCGAACAGAGATGGGGAAGTTCTGGGACTCCAGAGGAGGGACACAACAAGGACACAAGATTGTCATTTCCAGCTGTAGCAGAGGGGAAGAACGTGGGGACACAAAACGGATGTAGGATTTGGGTAAGTGTGCCAAGGTCTGTCTTTCTGGGGCCCGAGAGACACAAAGATGACAGTTTTATGACCTTAATAATGGACAACACATGAATAAAGGGCTCACCCCCCCCCCCTTCCCAAACACCTACCTCCTCTCTGCTTACAGCAGCCTACAGCCTACTAAGATTCAACAGTTTTACAACCTAGTTTTCATTTAGAGGCACTTAAACCACTGACTTGGTTCGCAGGAGGACTGGACTGCAATGATGACAAACAGTAAACAGCCGACGCATGTGGCGTGAAAACAACATCCAATAATTTGTCCGGTGCCTGGATCAATGCTGAATTTATAGATGTTAAATGTTTTGCGAGCATGGATTTTCTTTTTCCCCATTACTGACTTCACAGCCCCCAATTGCAAATAAATATAGTCAGTTAACGCGACCCCATACTGTTAATGGATTTCAGTGCAAAGATGAGTCGCTTTGCTCTTCCCGAAGCACAGACTAACACGAAGCCATCGGCGTGTGGAGCTCGACTGATGGAGACGAGGGCTCTGCTTTCCTATGAAATTACTTTCACTAGGACTCACTTTCAGGGAACTGCAGGCGGTTTCCATGCTGTCTGAGGATCAAAATTATGTTTACGTTGCAGCGTGTAACAAGAAGACCGCCAAAACAGGTATACAGAGGTGACAAAACAACTTTACAAATAGCTGAACGTTACCATGCAAATCGGCGGGGAGGGGGAGAGGGGGAATAACGTAAACAATCTGAGGAATCTAATATGTGTCCCATGAAATGCGAACCTGACATTCCGTGTCTCAACTTTTCATTAAAATTACTTACCATTTCAGCAAAGCACAGGTGGAAACAATCATTGCATGATTTTTACTGGTTTCGGATCCCCTGGGATTTTGCTGTTAACTGGCAGACATTTCGCTGTGTGGTGTGGCGCCACAGTGGTTCTGAGGGTTTGACCCTGACCTGCATCAGCAGTTTGCATGTTCTCCTCGTGTTCGTATGAGTTTCCTCACACAATCCAAAAACGTGCAATTAGGTGCTTTGGCGTCTGCCCACAGTGTATGATCATGCACCCTGTAAGTCTGTGCTCATCTATGGCTTCCTAGGATAAGTGGCCTTCGCTCTTGCATTGAATAAGAAGTTATGAAAAATAGATGGATTAATAGGCAAGTAGATCCTTTGTCATTAATTTTGGGAAAATATAGAGATGCCACTGGAAGGGGGGGGTATTTATTTCAGGGTGGGTTTGTTAAATGCTCATGTTAGCATATGTAAAGCCTGTACTGTGTGCATTAAAGTTAGAGTACAGATTTATCAGCAGGTCACAATGGGCTTTCACGTTTAAAATGTAAAATGCGTGCGAGTGTGCTGTTACTGCAGATCTTGATTAATGAACCTGCCCGGGGTGTTCCCTGGAGAACTTGCAGAACCTCGGACTGGGGAGCAGGTAAATATTTGGAACATGGTGCAGCGATTTGTCAAGTAATGTATACATTTAGGTCGGCAAACAAGTTATTCATGAATATTCACATGGGCGCAGTGCTTAGGCAAAAATAATAACAAGGACAAAATCCAAAGGCATCTTACCCTTCAAGATTTCTGATGGCAAGCTCAAGGACCCCAAGATGCAGAAGTCTATCTCCTGGATATCATTTTGGAGCTCCTGGGAGGAGTATGGCTGGAATTAAACCACAAACCTGGAGAGTCGCTCTTGTTGACTGGACATATCAATACTGTAAAGATGTCGGTAACACTTTACTTGAGGGGGCACAAATAACTTAGTTACTCAGTTACTACTGAAGAACAAATCATGAGCTAATATAGCTCCTGTATGAAATACACGAACCATCATGATTGAATAAGAACAAACATGGGATCAGTATGTAACTAACAATCAGTTACTGGTTAATTAATGCATTACGTAAGAGTGTACTACAACATTATTTGAGCCCCTTAAAGGCCAGAGAAGCTGGAAACTGAATATCTATTTAAAAGAAAATGTCAACAGGCCAGCTTTTGTGAATGCATAATTAGACTGCTTTCCAATCCATATTCCCTTTTGCATCCCCTCTTATCATTCCTGCTTCCGTTAACTATTCAATCTGTCCAGCAGTGTTCCCACAGCTGGACTCTCCCTACAGATTTCAGTAAAGTTTCAGAACACATTTTGCCTAGTCCCAGTTGATGCCAGTCACCTCGTCCCTGTCTCTATAACAGACCAGGCACTTCCTGTTGCAGTCTGAATAAACATGCAATGAAAAGATATTTTTTCCCACACACTTTGAACAAGAAACATTTCAATTATTCCTTTTCCATCTGTACCATTATATGTGAGCGGCTTTTTCAAATACCAGAAACCGTTCAAAACCCGGATCGAAGCTTTTTTCCCCACCTTCCTTAAGCAGCGATGAGATCAAACCTGACAGATACTGGTATCTCTGGTATATTCTCCTTCATCTGAAATGTTCTGCCCTTCTCTCGCAAACAAATAAAGAATCATGGGAATATGAGGTATAGTCCACAAGTGAACGGTCTGGAGATATACAGTCATTCTATCTGATTCAATCTGTGCTAGACTTAGTTCAATGTAATATCTTGCTTCATATGGTCAAAGCCAGACTTCGGAATTAAGATTTCTGCTGTTGAGATGCAAACAGACTCCAGCACGTTAATCCTCACACTGGGATCATGGACTTGTCTGAACTCTATTTCTCTCCACTCCTCCTTCTCTGCCGGCACTCATTTCAAGGACACGTGGATGAAATTTCCTCATCCCCCATTTCCCAATCACATCAATAGTAAATATTAAAGGTGTAAATTATTGTCTGCAACGTGATTCATTTTTATTAACATTACCAAGGTGACGAAACCATGCACTGTGCAATTTTTATCACAATTTGATTAACTGATTGTTTTGATAAACTAAATTCAAACCGCTTTTTTAAACTTCCCTCAATAAAACTCAACACAAATATTGCCATGGGAACTTCATTGCAGTAATAGTGTACTAAGCAAGTAGAAACTCCAAACATTAATCCAAACATTAATCTTTATCATTATTATTGAACAGGGAGAAAAAGCCAGTATGAGACATCAAAAGGCCAGCTGCTCAAATGTGCAGAAAACAAAACAGGAAATGCTACTTGATTGGGGGGGGGGGGGGGTTTGCCAAACAGGAAGTGTTACCTGATTGGGGGGTGTGCCGATGGTGAAACTTACCGAGCTTCCGGCTCAGATTACCGTAATGTTATCATGTTTTTTCAATACTGTGGAAAACAAAATATTGATCTGTGAGTCAGGTTTAATAATGAACTATAAAGATGTTACGAGCTGGTACATGGAGACCTCTTCTACGTGGTGAATCAGCTGACAAAATCCTTCATCCTCCACTAAGAAAAATGTTGAGTCCACAGGACAGAAAGACAGGGTGTCTTTATCAAGTGAATTACCTATGACTAAGTGTAAAAAACAAAAACACACACAACCTGTCAGTAAATTGTATCATGTACATCTTTGCCTTCATGGCATTGCTTGCTAACATTGGAACTCGATGTCAGTGCATTTTTGTTTTTCCATATTCTGAGCATGTCTGCAGCTCTTTTGCACCCACTCTTTAAATCCAGTTCTTTTGAGGTGACACACACTTTCCATTTTTTCCCTAACTTTCCAGGGGCTGCATTTCATTTTGCACTATTATGTGTAACAAAATGCGTGTTTTCTTACGCAACTGACGTGCGTATTCCTGGCATCACCCTTTGAACCAATTTTTTTTAGATCATGAATGCAAGGTGATAAAAATAGATCCTTTCTCACTGTCCCTGAAACTCGCAGAGTCTGTAAGGCTGATCCAAGCGGGCGAAACTTCCCCCGGTGGGCCACGGAAAACGGCTGAGCCGCCTGGAATGTGACGGCGGGCTTCCCCATCTTTTGCCTGGCATTAAAAATTCCATTGGCGCCTCTTGTGGAACGGATCAATTAAACGCAGCCTGGGGAGCCAGGCGTCTGATGACCTCATCAACTCGCGGATTCCCCCCCCCCACTTTGTTTATTCATTAACCTGTCATCAGCAAGATCAGCAGTAACAGAATAACAGACAGCATTGCTGAGGAAAGCTGAGGTTTTTTTCTTTTTTTTTTTTACTACACTTAAACGATAATTAGGCCTTTTCTCTGGATGTGGATCTCTCGGGATTTAAGCTTTGCACGGCTCTGCTCCTGCTGAACACGTAACGCTACACATGAGGGGACAGAGGGTGGGGGTGGTGAAAAGGGAACTGCTTCGTTTATGTTGTGTAGTCCCCCCCCCCCCCCCCCCGCCCCTACACACAAACACACACACACATACAGATACAAAAATAAACAAATATGACCTTAATGATATAGAAATAAACATGCTTGGATACATCATATATTAATTAAGTACAGTCTGCAAAAATGTGTTCATACCCCGTAAGCATGCCCACGCTCACCACACGCAAATTAGACAAGGCCCATAATTAGGGAGTTGCATGAGTCGGTTATGAGGATCACTGGATTATGTTTTCAAGCAAACAGCTGGGTAATTTAAAGAGACTCAGCATATGGCAGTAGGGCCAATTCTACTGGACTGTGCAAACCAAGTTACCGTAGCCAACCAAAATCTCATAAAAGTTATGTGTGTCGCTAAAGTGTGTTTAGAGAAGGAAAACTTCTGCTTTGTAAAGGTTACGCTTAGGAGTAATTATTCATAATTTTAATTTCGTAATGGGCAGGGCATAAGGTTTGAAATGGAGATCTGGCAAAAGGTCAAGCTATGTTTAAGCCCATCTCTCTTCGTGGTGTTCTATGAGTTATTTCCTGTTCAGTAATGTTGTGTTTTCTAATTACTGTACTACCAACTGAATTGTATTGAACCTGCTCTGCTATTTAGAAAACGTCACGTGGAGTCTTGGGACAGACTGTCACATTACCACACACAGTAAAATGACATTATTGATTCATGCCATTACGTGGAAGCAGACAAAGTGTAGATTCATCAGTTCATTATAAAATAAACAAGGTTAATTACTGCGTGTGAGTCTGGCACACACCATTAACGACATTCCCACGGTACAGTGCAGTCACACGTGTGACTGGCAGGTAGCTTGCTAGGAACGGAAGTTTGCCCAATTCTTTAGTTTGGCAATTTTCAGCCAGTCAGTGCTAAAGACTTAAATATCCAATAATATTTTTAAACCTCATGGTGCTGTCGAGGGCATCCCATATCTACCATGTCCATCCATCCATTATCTGAAACCACTTGTCCTATTCAGGGTCACCCGAGGTCCAGATCCTACAGATGCAAGGCAGAGAACCATTCAAACCACTCAGGATGGAGCACCAACCCATCGCAGATATGCACCAGATCTTTACCTAGTTTTCCTCTCTACTCTGACCAACTCAACCACCCCTGACCTGCCTATGTTATTTTCAAGCAGAAACCAGTGTCTTCACCACAAATACCTTCTGATTGTCCATTAGTTGCTGTAAAGAACTATATCCATTGAAGACCTTTTCCTAACAGAGCACATGGTTCCTCTGACCATTTAAGGCATGGGTAGCATATTACAGAGAATGAACCACCATTTTTTGACACTTTATTGATCCTCCATGGGGAAATTCTCCTTTATCCTACCCTATCCTACTCTCCAAGACATAGATGTAGGAGGGAGCAAGCTTGGCAGTGAAGGGCAGCTACCTGCAGCAGCACCCATGGAGCTGGAAGTCATGGGCCATGCTGTGAAGGGCCCACAGACATGTGACATGGTTCGGGTCTATCGCAGGAAGATGCTCCTTGCTTAGCATTCATCTCTCTACACCATGAAGAAGTAGAAAAGGTCTGTGATGTGAAACAGTAATGTGTATCAATACAACATTGATTTTCATGAACCCCAGATCTGCACCAAATAGTCCCCATGAGCTTCGTTTCCCCCCTGATGCCAACCTCTGGCACTCCCAGCTATGTAAAGCGACAAACATATTAACACTAAATTTAACACTAGTTGAAGGGACTTCATTAGTATTGGGGTTTGTAATGGCTGCAGTGGCCAAGTCTGAATGTGGAGCTGGACTTGCCCAGGAAACACAATGACAACAATACGAGCCATTTTGAACCGTGAGTTGGCGTGGACTGTGTTTTTTTTTTTCTCTATGGAACTTGCAAGGCTCTCTTTAAGCCTTTCTCCATTTGTTCACAATTTACAGATCATATTCAACTGCGTTGTCATGGTTACCGCAGAATTTACAATAGGGACACTGATGTAGCAGCTGTGCTGAGAAACACTTTGTCATGCCCACCTCCAAAGAGACTTTTATTTTGAAAATGCCTCCTAAATTAACTGATAAATGGTCTGTGTTAGACATACCCTGGTACCAGGGCTGGTCAATCACAAAGGTTTCGTGCTCCCAAATCCTGGTTTTGGTGCCCATATATACAAAATGGTTGGGAATCGCTAATTTAGGTAATACAGGCTGCCTAGCGTACCAACCCCAGATGGGTTGCAGATTTAACTAATTTAACTTAATTTTCTTGAACGTGGCATGCACCATGTGATTGGCTTACTCACAACCCTAGAAATTTTTGTACTCTTTGCAGTGCCAGCACAGAACAGCAACACAAAGTAGGGGTCCCTAGAAGTACTTGCACCCCCTGCAGAGCCAGCACACTACAGCTACAATGTGTAGGGGGCCCTAGGAGTACTTGCACCTTTTGCAGAACCAGCATAGAACAGCTACACTGTGTAGGGGCCCCTATAAGTACTCGCACCCCCCGCAGAGCCAGCACAGAGTATAACTAACTACCTGACACTTTCTTTTCTGGCAGAACAGCACACAATTCAGAAAGTGTGAGTTAGGTTTCTTTCTGTGGATTATCATGGCTTGTTTTTGACTTACTGAGCAAAGGGCCCTAATAGGTGAGTGAACAGCTGTGTGAAACAATGTTGTCAATTCAGTATCTTGTGATACTTTGTATCGCACAGTGTTGTGAAACAATGGCACTTGCTGCTTGTTTTACATGTATAAAATTCTTACTTATTCTTTCCTATTAGAATTTGATATATTTCAGAACATGTTCTTTCGAATAATAAAGTGAACAGCAGCCCTCCCTGCATCCCTCCCAGATAACATACAGTAGGTAAACATGACTGTTTTTTCCGGCATTGAAAACACCTTTTCTGCATATTGCCTTGAAGTCACCTTGTCTTTTTCGAAAGGTTTTTTTTAAAGAAAAATGTTTAAAAGGGTAAATTGGGGTGCAACCAAAATGGTCAAAGCAATTTTTGATTCATGTCAGTGAAACATGCAATGTCATCTGTAAAAAAGAAAAAGTGAAGTGACCCAGGAATGTGATTCTGCCCCCTATAATTTTGCTCATCTAAAATTTGTAAGACAACAATAGAGATGCATTTTAGGGAAACAAAACCCAGCGGAATGTTCCTGGGAAAACGAGACTGTAGGTTTACAATGCCTGGCCTCGTGGGCAACTCCCCTGATGCCTTTGGAGATGCCCAGAGTTGGCACCCATCATGGACGGTTTATGTCATGTGACTGAGGTTTTGACTTCCTAGGAAGTGGCATAGCTGTAAGGCCAGATACTTTTTTACCATTCAATGAGACAATTAAGTTCCTACCGCAGACATTCCATTGCGCAAATACAGACAATAGCTTAAAATTATTATCCACGTTCCTTGGACTGGATGAAAGCATGAACGTAGTAAGTAAATGAGAAATGGGAATTGTAACTGTGTCAAGGCTGCCCCGTGCCGCTGAGCAGCGACAAACAGGGTAAACCTTGTTCATATTCACGGGTTTCAAAGCGGTGCGATTCACTTATCGCCGTCAGACACGCTCTTGCATTGCAACAGAGCCGCTGCTCGGCTTTGGGCCCGGAACAGCCAATCACGTTGCCCGTGTGTGGTTTCGGGGTCCTGGGCGAAGAATTTCCCTTCCAATTGCAACTTCCAACACTCACATTTCAGCCAATTGTCTCAATAGGCAAGCCTCAGATACACAGAACCTCCATCAGCAGAAAAACCAAACTGGGACTAATAAGGAAGAATGTCATGGGTGCATTGAAGGAAGAGATGAATAGAGAATCCCATTGTGAAATTAAGTTTTGATCATGTATACTGTATATGGAAAATAATACAATTATTCCAGCATTTCTAAGGCATTGTGCTGAATTACAATTATTGATTCTCTATGATCAGCAGCATGAGTATTTTATCCCACTTCCTGTCTTCCTTTAACCCACTTCCCTTTACAAAGAGATTCGCATGTGTACCCATTAGCTAAAAATACCTTGCTGTAGGGCAGATGGTGTGCAGGTACATGCTTCTCTCTCCTATCAGCATCTGACCTCCCTTAAATGCCACATCATCCGGCATGGCCACCAGAGGCACGATCCACTTCAGCGTTCGCCTCTGCTGCTTGATGTGGGGCCGGACTACGGGGGCATGGGAGGGGGTAAATAAACTTCATGTGAAAATATACTTCTTTCATTAAACCGTGGTATGAAATTGAGCCGTTAGAGTTTTATCGACTCACATGGCTGCCGTTCCCATTCCTGCTGAAATAAACAGATTTTTTTTTTAAACTATTATCAATAACTGTTTGCGTTCCAGGCAGAACTGAAGATCTGGTTGGATAGCTATACTGTACATAATCTTTTGCCTGGTTGGGAGAGCGCTTCTACTAGCCGATGTAATAAAATTTTTATTTTCCTTAAAATAAATAAGAAAAATCACCCTTCCCATGAAAAACAAGCACTGGACATCTTTATTTTCCTCTTCTACCTCCAGAATGTGCTGCAGCGTAGAATGAAGTGGAATTATTGCCTTTCAAGTGTGTTTTTTCACTGGATTTTAAGACAGGGACTAAAATGATAAAGAAAGAGAGTGAGGCAAGTTCATTATTGAGACGTTGTAATGAGACGTCTGATTCATTTTCCAAATCCAGCAGAAAGCAGCCTGCCAGAATAATCAATCTGATTATAGTGGTACGTGTGTGTGCTCCCAGCCTCTGCCTGCACCGAAGGAGCGAGCCTCTCACTGTTTGGAGACCCCTTTGTCTTCTAGCTGAATCAGAGGAAACAGTAAAGGAATTTTTGATTCTCTGCGTCTTTGAGCTGAGATTGTAATTCTGCGAAAATGTCTGCGTGGCCGTTTTCCTGCAAGCGTGGCAGAGCGACTTCCCAGCACATTATAACAGCCTGGTTTTCATGATATAATATCAAACATGGAGGTGAAAAACCTCAGTAACTTTATTCTGATTCCATTCTGAATAGCTTTTCCTTGCACTCTTTTACATTTAACAGCCACACAAGTGCATACAGCTGAATGGGATCAGATTCTCTTTTTATGTTTCTGCTGCATGTATGGGAGTCATTGACAACAACATACTTTGCTAATAAACCTGAGTCTGATTCTATTTTGATTCAAAACACTTGCCTTATGTTAGATTTGATCAGGCTCTTTGTTGGGGGTCATAATGGCAGAGAAGTGGGCTATGGGGGAATCGGTCCTACAGGCACATAGAGGACTGGAGGTGATATCACCGAGGAGATCAGAGGGAGTAAGTTTGGGAGCTAGGGAAGAAAGGTGAGTAAAGGCAGGGCGCATGATGGAGAGAAGCTGCTCAGCATGCTGCCTCTCAGAAGACAATAGCTCACACTAAGTGCCGGGGCTGGTGAGGTAAGGCAGTCAAGGACAGGTGATGTCACTAATTAAGGCTACATGTGCACATGGGACATGACAGCTTAAAAATGTCAGAATTTTAATAGAATTGATGAAGGAAAAAAATGTATGGCTTAAAAAAAAGTGTGTGTTCCACACAGTGGCTCCAAAATATTTGGATATTTTAGCCATGCTTAAAAATTTCTGAATTTTATTGAGTTGCATAACTAAATGTCAAACAACAATAATTAAGATAGATACCGTAAGCACATTTTTCAAGCAAAAAATGTAACAAAATGATAATACAAAATTAATACAAAAAAGAATTGAACACTTACATCTATACTGGGTCTGAGTTAGTGGAACATGTTCATGTGTAACGCGATGATGAACTGGAATTGTAACAATGGTTAAGAAGAGTAGAGTTAGTTCTGAGATGGGGCCTAGCATCATTAACTTGCACAAAGAAGGCAATTCTGTTCCACGGATATACAAAAAGCCTAATCTCCCATTGCAGAAGCTGCCCACCCTGAGGTGCAACTGAGAAAGGTTAGAAACTCACAAACAAACAAACAAATAAAAAACGTAAGATTAAGTATGGAAGCACTTATATGTTTGAATGGCTTTATGATATCTACATTACTGTATAAGGGTCTATGGACTAAGTAATGTATATATTATAAAGTCATACAATCACAAATATGCTTCCATACTTAACACACATTCATTTACAGACATTCCAATGGAACATTTGATGTTAAATGTGGCCAAAGCTTCCATTCAGGCTGTAGTGCTTGGCTCCTGAACATTAATTGCCACCTGGGGCTATGCTTTTCCTTTTTCTTTTTGAGTTTTTGACTCAAGGTGGGCAACTTCTGCAACGGGAGATTAAGCTTTTTGTATTTTGTATATTGTATAATGATGCTAGGCCTCTTCTAAGAACTAACTCCACTCTTCTTAACCATTGTTACAATTCCAGTTTATCATCGCGTTACACATGAACATGTTCCACTAACCCTGAGACCCAGTATAGATTAATACTTTTTTTTGTATTAATTTTGAACAGTATGTCTATTGTTTTATAACTTACAATCTAACCAATATCTTTTAGTTACATGTTTTGCTTGAAAAGTGTGCTTAAGGTATTTATGTTCAACATAATTTCAATTTTGTTTGACATTAAGTTACGCAATGAAATTCTGACGTTTTTAAGCACGGCTTTGCCTTCTTCAGAGGCCAAAGGACTTGAGGGCTGGCATCAGGGAAAGAAAAGAGGCTTTAGTGAATAATACAAAAGCAGTGAAACAAAACAGGACCATGAAAAATGAAAATGGGAAGTCCTCACACAGGGAAAGGCACAGACAACAGGAGGGCAGGCATTAATGAGCAGACTGTGGATATCGAGACAAAGAAGGACTTAAGTACAATAGACTAACGAGGGGCTAACGAGAGGCAGCTGGGAGTGATTTCCACGCAAGGGTTAAAAACAAGAGGCAAGAGGGGGAGGTAAATGGACAACAGGTGTGACTTGTTAGGGCCATGACAAGGAGGAGATGGGCATGGATATGACAGGCTTAAGTGTCCAAATATGTTGGAGCCACTGTGTGGAACGCATACTTAAAATAATTACGAAACATACTTTTTTCCCCTTCATTAATTTCATTAACATTCTTCACTAATTTATTCAGTCATTGCTACTGCAATACAATCACGAATGTCTGTTACCCAACCAACATGGTAAACAGACCTTGAGCTTAATTTCCAAACATAAATTACAAAAGAATAGTATATTCAGAAAGTTTAGCTTGCCCTTGTTCTATATCACCCACTGTATTTTTAAATTCCTATTATGCTTGACAGCATTCTTTCTACCAGAGTAAATACCCTTAACTGTGTTTTCAAAGACTGTTCAAGGAGTGATTCTAAGAGGGGACTGCAGGCATTCAGCTGTAAGCAGATGTTTCTCATTTAAAAAAAAAAAACGGATCTGCCAATAGAGATCAACAACAAATGGGTGTTACAAATCATATTAGGGCCAGATAAAGGCAAATGACACAAAAAAATTTACAATAGCAGGCCAGGAAACGTGTATTTATTCTGAAGCCGGCTGGGTGGTGTTATGTATTTATAAGTGGAAATGTTTATATGTGACGATCTGGAAACAAAATGAAAGGAATGTATTTGAAGATATAGTCGTGTAAAGGCATGGCCCATCAATAAAAGAAATCAGACTCTTCTGTGGAGCCAGGTTGCTAACAAAGGTATGACGACAGCCAAAAAACTAAAATATTTAAGATATGATTAGGGAATGTACTTTAACCCCTACTCCTGAATTCCTTGACTTGAGTTGAAGTACTAGTCATATTTTGGCCATGGTAAAGTTTTAGGTAAAGGTTTAGCCAGGTTTGCAGCTTCCAGGCTGAGAGTGGCTTGCTGGAGAAATGTATTTGCTTAGTAACTTTATAGTATGAGGTAAGACTGACTGACTGTCTTCTGACCCTGTAGTTTCTTGATCAGTGGACAGGCAGAGACCTTTAGCATCCTTCAAAGCTGCATTTTCATCTCTGTTGACGATGTCTTTACATTTTCGCCAAGGTTTCAGGCCTCTTCTGGCGGTTTGCTACGATTTTACCCCTGTTTATAACTGTTTATAACACAACTGGCACAAAAGTTCACGTTGGCTATTGAGGACTGAGGCCAAAGGATGAAATGCAGGCTGCAAACACAGTGCTCACTATAAATTTTTCATAAAGAAGAAATGAAGTAATATCTGCTTGCTTTAAAAAGTACAGAATCGGTAATTTCACACTCCCTAATGAGGTAACACTTGAGTAACTCACACCCTCTGCATTGTGAAGGAATCCTTAATGGCCCCTGCCACATTTGCATAAGTTATTTAATGGCACGGCTTTTCACTACAATCATTAATAAACAAAGACCATTACCATTCCTTTAACGTGTAACTCGTAATTAACCTCGTGCTTCGTTTTAGTTTATGAATCAATTAGGAATTGATTTTCACCCAGCGCTACTTTTTGCTGCCAAGCTAAAGTGGGCTGTCTCCACGGCTAGCAAGGTCAGTGTTTGCCAGGCACCGGCCACACACACACACACGCACACGCACACTAACCCATGTCCCACTTCTTGCTCTGCGGCTATTGTAAAGACGCACACCCTCACCAGCTGGGGCTGTAATCAGTGTTAATAAAGCTAGCAGAAGATTTGGTAAGAACAACGGTAATTAATGCATAACAAAGTCATATTCCATCTCAAATAGATTATTATAAGATTAAGATACGGGAGCATTTCGTGTTGCGGCAGTGGAGGGTGGCGTGGCTTACCTTGACTGGCCATTCGGCTTTCATTCCAGTGATTAACCTAAGTGTTTGTATCTGCTCTTAATAACGTTCTCAATTGTGCTTCACAGTAGGAGCACCAAGGCTAATCTCGCATTTAAAAATAATCGCATTTAAAAATATTCGCTATTCGGCATGTTCCAAATTTGTAGGTAGGTGACACTTGATGTGTACTCCCCAGTGTATCGTGAGGCCTCTTGCTCTGTACGTCATTTCATAAGCTGCTGACTTGTTGTAACCTTGTACTGCATAAACAGTTATGGATGGATCTATGGATGGATATCATGGCTTGCTTTTTGGGGGACAAAAATGGAAGCGATTGACTAGCTGTGTTTGTTTTCAGTAGATTTTAAAGCCACAACTTATATACAATGTTATTGTAGTTGTGCAGAGGCATAAGTGAGGTCACAAGTGTAATTCTGGTCCACAAATAATAATAGTAATAGCTTACAATATAAAAGAATCGTACAAAAGCAAAAACAAGCAAAATGTATTCTGCTAACTTGCATACTGCTTTCATGTTCTTTTAATAACTCGATTTTAGGTTTGATTCATGCTGGTTTCTGTTAAACATTCAAAATCAATGAGCTCTTTTTGGCTTTCTTACACGATAATATTTCAAAGTTATAAAAGTATCACAGATACATTCATTTCGGCACCTCAAACAATAAAAATTAGTTTTAACCTAATTAAAATCAATATATCTTTCAGTCGCCTGTTCCTGCAGGGGTTTTTAAATTTTATTTAATGTAAATGAATAATATAAATTGAATAAATACAATACCTTTGCTTCTATCTTTTTTTAACTGAGTCAGAAATATAGCTTACCCATAAGCACTGTCTAAAAGAATGTTAAAAAAGGTCAAGGCTGACTTGAAATCAATGCACAGTTTAATTGGACTTAATTATAAGTTCAACTGCTGGATGACCCAGCGTATACAGGGCATCTCACAGGACCAGGGTTAAAGACCCCAGCTTTAGTATTTTTAAGTACATGGATCTTTTCTAGCAATCCCTGGGAAGAATAAATGGAGAATCCTGGACGTGAGAAGCTGAACTCTTCTGTGATTGATGGCTTTCCTCCGGTCTGCAGGTCACCTGACGTCTCTCTTGCTGCCGTCGCCGCTCTCCCGGGTTCCGCGTCGCAGACGAACGAAGCAAGCTCCACCGCAGCGCATTGACCCGGGACGGCCGTTCAGAGATTTACGCGTCGCCGCCGAGCAAAAGGCAACCCATGGAACCACAAAATGCACAGTGGTCCGACTCTGGGCCAAATGTTTTTTTTCTCCAGGGTTCTTCATGCTGGGAAATATATTCTGCAGGTGTGTGTTTTGCAACTGTTTACTTTTCCACAAGCTCATCACCAGACTAAGGAAAACGTTTGTAGCAGTCCATAATAGGTGCTAAAACACTGTGCAGTTCAGTTAATAGTGACTTGATTGGGGGCATGTTAATATGGCGTGATTAACCATCACCCTCATTACCCTGCTTTGCACTACTCAAAATAGTAAGTCATGGGCTAAAATGGCATGCTTTTTCCAACAATGAAGCGCATTTATTACTTTCTTTCTTTCTTTCTTTCTTTCTTTCTTTCTTTCTTTCTTTCTTTCTTTCTTTCTTTCTTTCTTTCTTTCTTTCTTAAAATTTCACCTGCCCTCTGGTTCAGTTTTTTCATCATTTGTAATTTTGGAAATAAAGAGGAAATACAGGTGCTCTTCGCTTTACAATGGTTTCGACTTGCTGTATTTTGATGATGGTGCGATAGCAATGCACATTGAGAAGTGAGCTTTGAATTCTGATCACTTCTCATGCAACTGCATGCTCTCGAATTGCATCTGAATTGTAACTGTAATTGAATTGCATCCCACCATTGTAATTCTTTACTTTTACCATAATGACCACTGTGTTGAAATGTAATCACATTATTTTTGCTTCTCCACCTTATTTTATTCATATTACAGCTGAGCTAGACCTGTGTTTGGCATTAGACTGAGACGCAGACTTCAGTCGGGTGTCTGGCCGCTTCGAGGTCTGTGAGGAAAAAATATGGTGGTACTCAGGATATACAGACACTCCCTGCTGTCTGATGGTTCGACTTACAATGTTTCAACTTTATGATGTTGCGACAGCGATGCACGTTCAATAGCAAACTGTGAACATTCTGATCTGTTCCTGGGCTAGCAGTAGGTGGTTCTGTACTGTACTTCCTGCTGATGTGAGGTGGGGGCCCAGCACCCAGCCAGCCGCACGCTCCCAGCCATTGCCGCTATAGTGAGCGCAAACATCTCACAGAGTGTCTAATAACGTATAGCTCAGTGTGTTTTATGTGTTTACCCAAACATCAATTCATTGATTTAGTTTCAGTTACTGGTATTTAGTTAGTTACAGGAATCATTTATTGATTTATTCCGTGACAGTAGTAGTTATCATAGCATATTCATATTTGATTTACGATATTTTCCGCTTTAAGTGTATAAGTCGAAGAGCACCTGTATGGTTTAATGGATTTGGATTTCATGCACTGGAAGGCTACACAGCCAAGATTTAGGGTCTGAACTCCCCTCCTGCTCTGTTTGTGGAATTCGCACATTCTCCCATCTCCATGTGTATTTTCACAGCTAGCCCAGCTTACTTCTGCAATCCAAGGATACGCAGTTAGTTCTTTGATGTCTTTAAATAGCCCATAGTGTGCAACTTTATATATGAGTGTGCATAACTTGCCATAGATCACATGGCCACATGATGCACTTTTCTTTAAATTCATTTTGACATATCAAGCGGCCTATATATACACGACAGGTTTGGAATGAAAATATGTCAGTGTTTAGTTTGGAAAGAGATCCATTTCTGTATTAGAATGAATCAGCACATAAAGCATGTATTGACTTAACAGAAAATACAAACAGGTTAAAGAGAAATGAATCAATTGCAAGAAATACCACTTAGTAACAGGAGTCTGTTGTTCTGCAGTAAAGCTAAGAACAATGTGTTTCCATAGTGACCTTCCTTTTATTAAGACCTATACAGAAAATAATTAAGAAAATAACAAAGCCTTTCAGAAATCTAATTGCAATAAGGTATCCTCTAGGTAAGCAAGTGGATGGGTCATTGCTGTTATAGTGGTTATACAGTGGCTGTTATGCAGACTACCTGTGAGCTTCTTCTTATTATTTCTGCCTGGATAAGAGAGATATAGTGACATTTAATTCACTCCATCAGTACCTTTAAAAGAATCCATCTCAGGAATATAAAGACTTTGAAGGCGAGTGCAAAGCTTAGTTAACTTGCAGAATAGAATTTCAGGCTCAGTTTTGCTTGATCAACTCCGTCACCAAAAATTAAATAGGGTTTTAACCATCAGAACATTGCTGAATTTCCTTTTTTTCCAGAATTTTTATGTAGCATACAAAAGAAAGGCAGCCAGAGATGTGAATAAGAGGCCATTGGTGACCATGACACCGATGGCCGATTAGCTAGAAATTTGATGAATATATTACACGTTTGAAGTAGATGGGCCTTCAGGATCAGTTCAAGTTCAAACTGATATCCTATATATACTGTATATACTGGCTTAGATGTTGGATAGATGGTGAATTTTCCTGAAAAAGTCCAAGTTTTTATGCCAGATCAGCGTCTCTCCCATTACATACATCCCTTATAAGGTCCATCAGTTGAAACCACTTATTTGTGTGCAGAAACATACCATTAGATCATATTCCTCATCCAGACCACAGGTAGCAGTCCATCCTATACACCGATAATCAAAAAATTTTTCAGAGTTTTGGGCACTTTTGGTTACATATTGGTTTAGAAGTTTGATCACTAACGTAAAGCTATTCTTGCCTCCTTCCATCATTAGATGCCAGTCCAGTTTATATGATGTGATATTTAATAGCTTAGTTAGCAATTTAAAGAAGCATACAGTTTCTGCCCATTTATAGAGCTTATTATTTTTTTATCAGAGCTATTCAGGGGTACTGTAGCTGAGCTCCTTCTTTGTCTTTAAGTACCAGTCTATAGATCCATATCAATCGGCCATGTTGTTCACCACTATGCTTCCTGCTTCCCAGTTTCCCAGTGAGGTTCCCTGCCCAACCCATCCTCTATTAAATACTTCTTTTAAAGAATGACAGTGTGACTTTTTTCAGCTTCAAGGCCACTGAATGACTCGGATTCACTGATCTGCTCACCTGACAGAAATGGCTTCCTGCGCTATCAAGGTCCTCCACCCAGGAGACCCCAGAACCTAAGGTTGTTATTGTTGTTGTCTTCCAATGCAACTTTTCAGAGTCACAACAGTTTTAAAACCAATCAAAACGCAAATTAAGTTAACTGATTAAAGCAGCATTTAAATAAATCTTCCGTGCGACTTGATTTTTTTTTTAGATGCTAAAACACATCAGACGGTGCCCAGGCCATCCTGTAGCACTGGAGTGCGAGGCCTTTCGCAGGAACGATCGTCCAAACTCACCGCCATTGTGCTCGGCTCCAGAGCGGCTGGGGCGGTCACTCCCCACGGCAGCGTCTGAGAAAACAAGCAGCTGCAGGAAGGCAGGGCTCTGCGGCTCTGTGGCGTCTCACAGGCGACGGACTCCCGTCTCCGTGTGCTGTGTGCTGAATAAGAGATGGCGGTATTGAGAATTAAGCCTATTCCCCTTGCCTCAGTAGAGCAGCATCTCAGCAGGCTGAGATCGAATCAGGGGTTTTAACGCTCAGATGTATTATATGGCCCATCACTTCACTGGTCCCAGTCTTCTACATGCTCAAAGAAAAGCAGATTACCACCTCAGTAATTGTGTCTGCAAAGCCCTACTGCGTAGTTTTGCTTTTCCCTTTTTTTTCCTAATCTGTGGCCAT
This sequence comes from Brevimyrus niger, assembly GCA_015164015.2. Classification (NCBI taxonomy): domain Eukaryota; kingdom Metazoa; phylum Chordata; class Actinopteri; order Osteoglossiformes; family Mormyridae; genus Brevimyrus; species Brevimyrus niger. Next base: position 3,347,407 of record JAABNY020000025.1, read on the forward strand.
AAGTAGAACATTTCCTCCACTTTAAGCATCTCATTTTGAAGTGTGTGGATTGGTGAAACCTGCAGTTTAGGTTAAACTTTCTCTTTACTGTCAATGTACTTGTGACTTGTTTTAACTCGTAAAATATCAATGTAAATGTAAACAGTAAAAGGGACACTGGCTATAGTGCCAACATTGCTGCTAAGTTGAAGTGGATCCGGTGGAGTTTAGTGGATCCTCTTACACTCGCCTCGTATGCCGTGAGACATGATGGAAAAATGCACTTCAAAGGGAAACAATGGCTGAACTCACAGCTCACTTACATTGGTGAAGTTAAAGCACACATCAGAAAAATCTTAGTAGCAAACACCCAGGATGGGATGCTGGACCATGGTAAGGTACACGCTCACACACACAATCACACACTACGGGTGATTTTAAAGCACTGACTGACAAGATCAGAGGAGAAACCTGGAATAGCCAGATGGAGCCCAGGAGGACCGGTGAGAACACAGAACCTCTCACACAGAGCCGGGGGCAGGAACTGAGGCCACAACCCTGGTCCTAATAGGCCGCCATTCCGCCCACATCGGAATATGCGACTGTCGGTAATGTGGTGTCCTGGGCACTGTGATTAGCATCAGCCTCATTGGTTCGGAGCCCATTTTACCAGTAAGTGAGCTTAATTTTCCTGCAACTCAAATGATCAGAATAATGAATAGGGACTCAAGGCCATGTGCTAACATTTTACTAACGGTCTGCTTATGCTAACACTGTCATAAATGTATAATACTAATGTGTGCAGTGCTACTGCGAAAATGATTGTAATTCAGCCAGGGAATCATGCAGTTCACTGGTATCTGCAGTGGAAAAACTGACTGCAGTTCAGTCATTCGCTCTAAGACAGCTTTAATCATACCTGCTCTTTAATCTTCACACAGTATCTATTTATAGTTCTGGGGTGAGGGGTAGATCTGTGGAGAATCTGACCTCCCAAATGGCCACAGGAGGGCTGAGTCACGTGTCCAGTTACCCTGTGGTTAAAAATCATGAAAGGTTCACGCTTCCATCAGTGTCCCGGGATCGATTTCTTTTTCTATGTCCAGTGATTGAATCATTTGTGTTGCATGTGACTGAACGATCAGGCTGCCTGACACCTCTGCTCTTTCCTCTGCATGCTAGCAGCCCCTCGATATATATCAAATATTTAAAACCTAAGTATGGGCAGCACTGATCCATGATACCTTGAAGGGTGAAGGGTTTGGATCGTGCCTCTGCTCGGAGTGTGGGCACGTGTTTTGCATGAGTATCCTCCTGTAGTCCAAAAACAAGGTACTGACCTAATTTTATGTGCCCTATAATGAACTGATATGCCATCCAAAGTGTATGCACCCGGCCTGGACCAGGATAAGTGGCTGGATGATGAATGAATTAATGGATGGATGGATGGAAGCATGGATGTATGAATTAATAAAATATACATTCAGGACAACCTCCCTCCCATGCTTGTAGTGGAAATTTGTGCATTTTGATGCTATGCTTAGAATTATGCATGAAAACAATTTTGCTTTTCTAATACCGGAAACCCACGACCCAAAAGTCAGCAATGAAAGCATCATTTCAGGCATCAACCACATTATAATGTACATTGGCTGTTAAAAGAATGCATAATATAATGAGCTATATGATGTGTGCTTGTTTCAGGTTTAAATACTGTATAGAGTAACCAAAGCAACAAAAATCTCCTGTCATCTTCATTTCAAGACATCTTGACATACCTGAAGTCTAGGCGAAGACTTTTTCCAACCCTTGCCCAAGCAGTTAATATATTATTATCATTATCATTTTTTTATTCTTAGAATTTTTTTCCATATAATGCCAAAGCAGTTAATATACAAGTTCACTGACTATAGATGTCACATTCTGTCTGCCTTTTTTTCTGGGTAAGTACTGAAGTCCATGTTTTATGAGATTATAGGATTTGCATGCTTGTTCCCAAGCAATTTTTTGCGAATAAAACATTAGAAATAATAAATGGCCATAGCTCTGTCCTCATCCATAATCTTAGCCTTTGTCTCTTTCCCCAATCCATAGTGTCTGATAAATTAGCACGGAAGGTATAATAGAAACAGGATGCCTAGAATATCTCATCTTCCAAAACGTGGCACCAGTTGAACCCCAAAGCCTTTTGATTGCTCTGTACTACCTGCATCTGATTGTGACACAAATGTAATTTTAATGCATGCCGGCGTTGCTCCATTATTAAAAATGGGAGATTTTGATGGCTTAGCGTGAAAACTAGCCAAGTCATTCGGCTGCATTCTTTAGCGGTTCTCTTGAGCAGGTGGTGACATGCCAGCGTAAATCTTAATGACTGACAGTTACTTTTCATTATATTTTAATAATGAGCTAAATGCTAACCCGAAGTCATTTAATGAATGACTGTAAAAAGCAGCACAGAAATACCTGATGAAGGGAACTTATAAAGCAGGGAGGATTATTTGTCGACTTCCATTGCCATTATTCTTGTCAGAAGAGGGCGGAACTGCTGTGACTAGCAACAGTAAACACATCTGTCTTGATGTAATGGGTGTATGTGGTCAATATGGCCTGTAGGGAGATGCCCTCCGCACATTCCGCTTTGCAATGTTCCCAATGTGCCCTGACCCAGGCCTGCATAATGTCATGCTGTTCCTTAACATGTCAGATTATGAATGCTCATTAGTGACAAAGGCACTACTTGTTGTACTTATTCTAATCAGGTTCGATGTACATTGCATTGTTGTTCTCTCTCGGTCAATTACTTTAATTAAGTCTCAATCCATTTAACTCCTGAAGGTATGTATATTAGAACTGCTCCAAATATCTCCTAGAAACCAAAGTGGTTTTGCTAAAAGTTATCAGATGAGTCGCATTTACAAAATACTACAGCACTTTTTTCTTTCTATTATTCCCAGTTGCTTTATTTTTTCTTATTCATTTGTTACATTTTCAGGAAAGGCAAATGAAAGGTTGTCATGGTATTTTTTTGCAGCCCCCATTCTTTTAAAAATCAGTGATTGACATAAAAAAGCATACATTATAAAAGAAGTAATGTCTCTTGCGTTATTTTTTGTGCATTATGTTTATAAAATCAGCATTTAATTTAATTAGTACCTTCTTTACCAAAGATTTCCTTTCTTTGGAACACACGTATAATAACTGATAATTGGATATTTTTTAAAGTAAAGGAAACAGGGATTGGAGAAAAGTGACTATTAAGGGCAAATTAGTCCATTAACTAATGGGGATGAAAAATAGGCTCTCAGTGGAAAGTTGCGTCCAGACTAAAAGGCAACAGGTGGTGCATGAGTAATATGTATTGTAGCTAATCAATGAGTTACTATAAGCTGCTATAGGTGGTTTCGTAATTTATCGTTATGCTGTAATGCCTGTCAGAGCATCCTCTATTTATCACAAAATAGCTACATTTTCTGCCTATCTCAGAAACAGATCAGCCTAATGGAACTTACTGAAGGGCAAGAAGGTGCTGGGTCAATTATTTACATTGATATGGATTTATTTACAAAACAATTGCTTCCAAAGTAACTTGAAGACTATACACTATGTGTTAGAATAAGTACAGTACAATGAGTAATAAAATAAGAAACACGTAAACATAACCTTAACCAATGATATTCTGTTTTACAGTATTATGTGTAAAAGGTAGACAACTGCTTTGCTTTTCTTAGTTTTTTTTCAGCATTCAAAGAAAATGTTTAATCTTGCAGGATGTTGCTTTCTATTAGAAAGGTGAGCAGGACTCCTTTAACTGGGTCTAAGCCATCAGTGAAAAGGACGGCTTTGAGAGTCTGGGGTCATGTTGGTCGTGGTCTTTTTCTATTCCAGCAGCACTAACTCAGAATGTCTCACCTACTTGAATTCCTTACAAGACCACAACAAACATTAGTGAGGAATCTGAAGGTAAAAGACAAGATTTAAATCAGTAAGTTATGCTAAGTCCGACCATCAATAGATTGAGATTAAAAAGGCATTTCAGTATATGCAGTAAATTGTGAACCACCATAAAACAATATGCAAAGAAACTAAGACAAATTAGAAACTGAAGAGATATTTGGAGCCTTATTTAGTATCATTATAGTCATCCTCATTATGGCAATTATAGTAATAATATTACAAAGCATAATGCTTCACGTTTGCTTTGCTCCTAAGTATCTTCTTCAAGCACTGATGCCTTCAAAACTGCATTTTAAGTGAAGGGCACAGAGGAAATAGAACGAAAGTGTCATGCGGAATTCCTTTTCTGAAAAACAAGATATATCGTTTCTGCTCTAGGTTGATTTTTATTGGACATTAACACAAAGATGGTCTGGGACTCTTATTTTAACCAGCATGTACTGTAAAAAGCAGACTTTGAGCTCAAAAAGTGCCCTTACTTCAGAAGCCTACATTGTGGTCTGGGAGACTCAGGAGATCTGGAGGAACAGTGTAATGAAATAATGGCAATCAGAGAGCATCTGAATGAAATAAGATCATAGAAATAGCTATCCAGATTTCAGCCAGTGATTTGTTTTTATAGCTGTATGTTTAGATATAATTTAGTTTTGTTTTTGAACACATACATAACCAAGAATCACATTATCCCTAAAGGACTGATTTTGCTTGCAAGTGTCCTATGTAAATTCGCAACTTCTAGGGCATTCACAGTCAAATGACGCAGAAGATGTAAATAGATGCAAATTACATAAAGTGTAATTAAATTTGCAAAACTGAATTTGCAATGAGACCAAGTTTTCCATAAACATGTATCTCGCTTTGCTCTATTTTCCTGTTATACTGATCACCAGCATGGAGAGATATTTTCAAACATTGCAATTTTTGCTCTTTACTGACCAAGCAGGTGTAACATTTTTCTCTCCTCTTTTCCCAGATATCCTACAGTGCCTACAGGGATAATTAATTAAACATTAATTAAATAGGAACATTAATTAAAATAATGTTGCATTGAAATCTGAAGAAAAAAAAAAAAACCTGTTTTGCTTTTTATTTGTTCTCCCCAAGTGGTTACAAAACATACTCATCATTGTGATAAGAAAAAATAAGATAAGGAAGTTTGATTCCAAACAAACAAACTTTTAAATGCAATTATTAAATGTACTGATTCCCGTAGACATGCTACTAGCTACAATTACAGTGAGTTTAGGTCTCTAACAATTTAGAATTCACCCATCCTTTCTCTGGAAATCTGTAACTGGAAGGAGATCAGTGGGGGGTATCAGTGTTAGGGTCATGTCCCTAGGTCTGAGTCTGATTCAGGTCCATGTCTTGATTGTGCTGCTGTAGGGCATACTAAGGTTTCTTTGACTCTACATTTTGGGTCACTGTCCTCGGAAAGTTGGGTCTCCATTTCTGTCTTCTACAGACTGAGCTGATTTTCACTCAAGGATTGCCTCTAGTCATCGGCACCCATTTTAATCTGTATTTCCATAATTTTTCCAGTACTTGAGATCTCTCATTTTAGAATTCCACGTCCACCTTTCTGTACTGGCTAGAGTTTGGAAGCACCGGATCTACACTGCATGCAAAGAGCCCTGATCTACACTGCATGCAGAGAGCCCTGATCTACACTGCATGCAGGGTTCTCCCCTCACTGCACACCAGCACATGGTTTCTTTTAATCCTCTTTGCTGGCTTGTTCAAATCAGAATCTGGATCATGTACAGTGAATATGCCTTGGTATAATCAGTCCTGTTCAACATAAGAACCACAAATCAAGGCAAAATACAGTAATCAAATATATAATTATATGCATATTGTGCAATACGCACAATATATAGCAATGTTAGGGTTATATAACAATATATAACAAATGAAAAATATTATGCAGTATGTATATTATGCAATGTGCATAATATATAAAACAATAAGTAATTACAGCTTAAAATCTGTCCCAACGAGTGTAAAATGTCTTCATATCTTTATTTTAGGGCGATAGGATATCTTAGTTTTTTCTCCTTGTGCTTGACAAACAGTCAGGTCAAGTACAGCCAGGACCAAACTGAGACTCTTCAGGCCAGCAATGTCACAACCTAGATCAGTGAAATTGAGGAGGAGGGGGCATATTCATTGCACACCCAGCAGGCAGTGTGGCCTGCAGGGAATTCTCCTGATTGTCCCGATTAGCAACTCCAGCACTGAGTACCACTCATTGTGGGGTTTGAGGTGCCCTTTACCCAATGAAGGCCTTTTATTAAGTATTTTTGATACTTTTACCTCTTAGGTTTTAATTGATGTTTTAACACTGAGGAGGACAAATCAAAGAATGTTTTCAAATGATTAATACACTCATAAAACATCATCTTTTGGAACACTGATAATTCAAGTATAAACTGTTTTTTTATTTGGTGTTATGTTGTGAAGGGATTTGCAGCAGGTAAACAAATTCCACAATGCATTTGGGTATATTTAAATTTTTAGTTTACAATGTTTCACTTCATTGTGACCCTAAAAGGAATGAAAAAGTATGAATTTGAGTATAATCTCAAAGTGCCCATACAGTTATACCTATTTCACCATTATATACAAAAGGATATCACCCTTTCTGATAGAAATCTCACTGATGTCATCCTTTTTATGATTTGTGATCTGAAACTTGCCATGGCCAATGTGTACTTTTCTCTGACCATGTTTATAGTATTCCTAACCTTAATTTACTCTGCTCTGAGAACAACAACCCCTAAACTCACCCTGAACACACATCTCTAAATGGAGGTAAACTCATTTAGCATACTAATGTGGTACCAGGGAGATGCGTGGAGGAACCAAGCCAGAGTCCAGCACACGGAGCCTGGAGGTGGATGGGACATTTCTGCAGAGCCAAATAAAAACTTGTTCTGACCCAGAATTCCATAGATTCAAAAGGTCTCCATTTACATTGTAAATCCAAAGGCTTTAGAACAGGAGCAGCTGGGCTAATTCAAAGAAAAGATCAAGGTCTGACCTTTTTTTCCTGGTTTTACCGTAGCCAAAAAATGAGCAATGACTGCACAGTACTGGAACATGTCTGCATAATCAGATTCATATCTCTTCCTAAACTATATTGACTGCCATAGAGTTCACAGCATCCAAAATTGACCTGCCGCTTTTATGAGTTGTAAACTTTTTGGACGTGACTCTGCAAAAGAGTTGGGGCGGCAGAATTTAGCATTTGGTGAAGAAAAACAAATGTTGCAGTGTTCATTTTCAAAATATATTCTAAAATCTGTTATACTGCAGCAAGTCTGATTCTCATATAATTTGGGTGGCATTAATTCTGCTGTGAGTATAAAATAAATATACATTTATGCTGTCTGAAATAGTTATACTACTGTGAAGCCCCAATGGGATCCCAGCACTAAAACCAATGTTAGGAAGATACACAAAGAGCTGTGTCTCAGATGATTCAAATTCTTATTGAAATTAAAAAGGCAATTTAGGCCAAAACAGATGGTAAATCATTATTATTGTTGTTGTTTTTGTTGTTATTGCTAATGTATTTAATAACAATGATGGTGATGATGATATGTATTAAAATGTATTTTAAAACAGCACCTCAGCTTGCAGTGTCTAAGTTCTGAATTGCTGAATACTATGGATTCCTACAGTAAAAATCACCCAATTGGAGACATCACACCATTCAGTTGTTTGTACATGGCCGATGACCTATCACACTTACTGTACAGTAGCAAGAAAACAACACGGTGTTAAAGAACGTGGAAATCCCCACCTGGAACGAATTCTGCTTCATATGGAGCAAATATGAAGAAATACAGGAAGAAATTTTGAGAAAACCCTAAAATCAGTCCAAATGTCCATTTTCCCCTACAGCAAGAGCAAAATAGAAAAATTTTAATAGCAAAAATGTCACTTTTATATTGAGAATCACCAACTGTCTCAATGTCCCTCTGTGTGGCAGGAAGTATTATAGGCATGCTGGGCTCTCTTTGCGCTTATATATAATAATAAAAGAATAACTGATGTAAGTGCAACCCACAAACACAATATGGAATCAGCCTGATATCAGGGATTCCAGGCCAGCCATGCAGGGGCACAATGTCTCAATGTCTGCCAGGAGGGGGGTGGGGGGGGGGGGGACCTCGTCAGGGCCAGGTGGCTAGTGAACTGGATTCCAGATTGGATGTGACGTCTCACCTCATGATCACATTTTAAAATGGAAGCAAAATGAGTTTTTTCATAGAACAGAACTGGTAATGGGAGACTTGGTGGCTAATTCTTTCAATAAGCCAAGGCTTATGCATATGCTAAATATTTCTTTTAATATTTGATTATATTTTGTTATGTCTGGCTTTGCTGCTCTGCCTGTTGTCTGACCTCTTTCTCTTTAACTGATTCTGATTCCTCATTTTGTAGAAACATGCTTCCCTTGTCTGTCCTCTGACCACTTTCTGTTCGCACCTCTGCGTTTGGATTTCAGCTCCATTTTTGTTGCTTCCTGGACGGATCGTATCATTAATTAAACACACCTTGCTCTGCTTTTGGATTGTTTGCTCTTCAATGCAATATCAATTTAATTCAATTTATTCTCACATAGCTTCCTTCAAAGGAAAATAAAGTTTAGCAATTTAAAAAAAAAAACTGTAAACTTTTCAATTATACTATAAATTTTGTTTACCTATTGCAGATGAGCTGATGAATAGGTGCCGAATCTGACCAATCACAAACGAATTTCCCCACCTTCCATGTCAGTCCCAGAAGGATTGGAAATACCCTGAGGACTGCAAGGCTACATGACAGAAGCAAGTGTTCCCTGTGCCCTCAGGGCACCAATCCATATCCAGCAGCATGAAATGAACCTAAGAATAGCAGGCGAATAGCAGCCAAGACACAACCCAAGGGATAAAGGTGAATGGCATTAAAGGGACGGGGACCTCTTTCAGCACGGCGCTGTCCGGAAAGGTGCTGACTTACAGCTGCCAAACAAAACAAGGTGGCGTGTGT
>JAABNY020000025.1:3377644-3394898 GCA_015164015.2 Brevimyrus niger
ACTGTAATGCATTGCATCAGGATCAGAATGCGTTGCTTTAAGCCAGCGCTGTAAGCAAGTCGAACGCACCCAATTACCGGACTGAAGAAAGAAACTGACATGCGGACTTAATTAATTGGTTTTCCCTTATTTCTTATGGGAAAAATTTGATCAGAACTTAAACTTTTTAGGATTCGGTCCGGAGTCCGGAACGGATTAAGTTCGAGAACCGAGGTACCACTGTAATGGCAAATGTGATTGAAATGTTGTTGAAATAATGTTTCTCTGTCTAAAACAAATATTTGATTTTATGTCCTGTGAATAGGCATAACATCGGAATATAAGAAATTTACAAACGAGAGGAGGCCATTTGACCCATCAAGCTTGTTTTGGGAGAACTTAACTGACAGCTCAGACTTGTTAAATCTTATCTAGCTCTGATTTAAAGGGACCCAGGGTTTTAGCTTGTGCTACACTAACAGGAAGACTATTCCATACTCTAACTACACGCTGTGTAAAGAAGTGCTTCCTCAGATTCATTTTTAAATGTTCTCCTGCTAATTTCCACTTATGGCCATGAGTTCTAGTATTTAAACTAATATTGAAATAGCCATTTGGCTGAACTGCATCCAGACCTGTTAGAATCTTATATACCTGGATCATGTCCCCCCTTAGACTCCTTTGCTCGAGGCTAAACAGATTCAGCTCAGCTAACCTCATAGGACATTCCTCTAAGATGAGGAATCATTCTCGTAGCCCTCCCTTGCACCTTTTCTAAGACAGCAATGTCCTTCTTAAGGTATGGTGAGAAAATCTGCACACAATAATCTAGTTGGGGTCTTACATCACCTCTCTTGACTTAAACTCCATACACCTAGAGATGTAACCCAACATTATATTGGCCTTTTTTATTGCTTCCCCACACTGGTGAGAGTGGGACATGGAAGCATCAACATACACATAGAGATCTTTCTTGTAATCAGCTACCTTTATTTCAGTGGAACCCATAAAATATCTGTACTTTATATTTCTGTTCTTTGCATAGATTATCTTACATTTATCTATGTTAAATTATCAAAAAGTATCAGCCCAGTCACTAATTAAATCCAGATCCCATTGTAGCCTCTCTGCTGCTAGATCAGTATCAGCTACAACACCCACCTTGGTGTTGTCAGCGAATTTAATCTGTTTACTGCATGTATTATTGTCAATATCATTAATGTAAATTAGGAACAATAGTGGTCCTAAAATTGAACCCTGCGGTACCCCACTATGAACGCGGGCCAACTGTGACATTATGCCTCTAATAACTAATCGCTACTCACTAACTGTTTAAACTCCCTAAATATTTGTTTTTCTCAAACACCTCATCAGCAAAGTCCGCCGACGGCTAGCTATCAGTATGGTACTTGAACCCCCCTTGAAATATATTTATGGCTATGGGCCTGCCCCATGTGTCCATCTTCTGACTGCCTATCCTGTGCAAGGGTGTGGAAATCTAACAAAAAATTATATAAAAAAGAGACAAGTCTTTTTCTAACCTGCTTTGCAGTTTCCTTCGCATTTTCTGACTGCCTCGGTGCAAAGGCAAGATCTCTTCCTATCTGACTGCTTCAGTGCAAAGGCACGCTGTCTCCCTATCTGACTGCCTCAGTGCAAAGGTACGCTATCACTTTCTCTGACTGCCTCGGAGCAAAAGCACGCTATCTTCCTATCTGACTGCCTTGGCACAAAGGCACGCTGCCTCCCTATCTGACTGCCTCGGCACAAAGGCACGCTGTCTCCCTATCTGACTGCCTCGGCACAAAGGCACGCTGTCTCCCTATCTGACTGCCTCGGCACAAAGGCACGTTGTCTCCCTATCTGGCTGCCTCAGCACAAAGGCACCCTGTCTCCCTATCTGACTTCCTTGGCGCAAAGGCACACTGTCTCCCTATCTGACTGCCTCGGCGCAAAGGCACGCTGTCTCCCTATCTGACTTCCTTGGCGCAAAGGCATGCTGTCACTTTCTCTGACTGCCTCGGCGCAAAAGCATGCTATCTCCCTGTCTGACTGCCTTGGCACAAAGGCACGCTGTCTCCCTATCTGACTGCCTCGGCACAAAGGCACGCTGTCTCCCTATCTGACTGCCTCGGCGCAAAGGCACACTTTGCTTGTACAGCAATCAGCATGCTGCATGCTCATAAATGCATCAGATTACTGTTTTATGAGATGGACTGTGCTGGATATTATAATGCTTTCTATTTTTATCACCATGCAAGAGACATAAATTCTCAGTGCAGTCCACTGAAGTAAATGTCCCATTCCCACAATGATGAGACATCTCAAGAGTTCAACTGGAATTGAAAAAGCTCATTAAAACAAATTGCACCAAATATAATCTAATTACACTTTATTATTCAGTAAGATGAGGCCTCCTATTTAAATTATTATAACAATTTTTGTTAATTGTACCTCTTAATTGAGACAAAGAATTAATTTGTTTTTGGTGCTATGAAAATTATTTGTCAATAAATATAAATTGTAATTAGTGTAAAACTTTACAGCCTACTAGTGAAGCATCACCGCTCTGTCACTGTAATGGAGTGAACCGGTTGCAAGCTGGTACTGCCTGTAATACTGTAATCCATTAGGGTTATTGATGCATCTGGTACTGGAGAAACTCTGGGAAAACTGAGGAAAAGGGCCCTGTTTTGACAGGTCATCAAGTTATCGTTTTAAGTCGGTTTTATTTATGATATTAATCTCTCCCATTTCTCTTGTATAATAAGGAGCATGCTTGGCATATTTGATGGAGGGAACCTTTGTTCACATTGCTCATATTTTAGCAAATCTGGTGGACGACCCGCTAAGAAAGCACTTTGAAAATCACATTAGTCTTGTGTAGCTTGGGACAGTGTAAGTCACGTTATGCTCTGTGAAAGTATGTTTTCTAAATAGACAAATTCTGCTCTCCATATAAAAGCTGCGGAGTCAGTTATTGACTTCTAAATTGATCGTGCATATGGGCTCATTTTCACACCCAGCATCCATTTAAATAAAAGTTGTAAAAGCATAAAATGCATAAAATACTAAAATTATTATTGATCTAAACGTAATGCCTAGAAGCACATTAGACCCATGTTTGATCTGTGATGAGAGTTGGCGTTCCTACACTTAATGCATGCTTATACAATCTGCTCTATGCAACTCATCATCCCTGGCTTTCGGCTGCTGGGTTGCCATGCAAACAGATAGATTTCCCTGCTAAGGGATGCATTTTGACAGAAGAGTATTGTAAAGCATGTGAATGTTGTGCTTAAATGAGTCATGTCCTTTTGAGAATTCCACACAACTTCATAGTTTTTATGTTTAATGTTGCGCACTGGTGGAATGATGAAGGATAATGAAATAGCATTATCTGACTGCAAAAGATCACGGTAGGTTCTTCAGTCTCACGGTTTAGTTTCTACAGAATAAGGGATAAGATGGATGCGTACCTCCCTGTACAATAAGTGCTTTTCACTGTCCAAATGTAAACTGAAGTTGAAAAACTGTGGTTGAATTCTGCCCACAAGTGCGTAATAATAATATTCCACAAAATAATCTTCTGGTGTCTATCATCTGTGCCACTCCAGCAAATAAAACAAGATGATTGGTGATTATCTGGGCCTGGCAATTTCTACCCCGTTAATGAAGTAGGATCCTTTTCTCCTTGACATCTCCTCCAGCGCTCTGGTGAAGAACCACATTGCTGCTGCCCTAATAGCATCAGTAAACAAAGGGGTTCTTCAGTAGCCTCCTAAATCACTGAACACCATGACTGTTTGCTCACCTGAAAGCTCCTGCTGTGTTTTCACACTTCTTACGGAACGCTGTAGAAATGACCTGGGTGTATGTGGTGTTGAAGCAAGAGATGCATGCGCCCAAAAGTGGCTGGTGCTCGGAAAGGTGCACGGTACCGAGGTGCTCGGAGAGCTGCACGGTACCGAGGTGCTCGGAGAGCTGCACGGTACCAATCCTTTGGTAGGAGTTTCTGACCAATATACATGATGCAGAGGAAGCTAGAGATGAGAGAAGCTGGACAGGGTTTATCATGTGGAATTGCGTTTTACTTCTGGCTTGCAGACCTTTGGCCCTGGCTGTGATGGTTTCAGTTGCACATTAATGAGATTTGCGAGACCCGTCAGCCAAGACTCATGGCTATGATTCAGGCTGGGCCTCATCTGTCCTCCGGTATCTTGATTATGTAACTCAGCGCCCACACTCCCCTGTTGTGCCTCATTAGAACATGTTGTCACTTGACCTCTTGTTCCGTCTGTGGTTCACGGGCAGCCTGTACTCAGTAGCAAAGCCCTGTCATTAAGGTTGGGACAAAGATCAGTATCCAGGCTGCGGCCGAAGCAGGGAGAAGTACAGGAAGCAGCCTTCAGCCCTTTGAGCCATACCTCAAAAGTGATCAAGTTCAGTGTCACGAGCAATTTACAGTAATTAAAGTGCCTTCATTTACGCTGAGCTTTTTATATAAATGTTCTAAGTCTTTTAGCAGTAGAGCATGAACATATCTAATGTTAATTTTTAAAATGATTTCCGCGCTTTTCTTTGTGTTGCTTAACTCTCATTACCCCCTTAACATTCTCATTTTTGCCAGTTAAAGCTTATATCTTTTAAGATTTTTCAATAGCATATAACATCAGAGATGCCCTATATTAATAAAATACATATTCGTAATGTGAAAGAAACCTTTCGGATAACAGAGTTTTCATCATTTACGTGACTTTGGATTCATTTTGATGTTAGTGCTGTTTTCCTCAAAGAGATTAAAGGATGTATTTAAGTAGCAAAAGTACATTTTCAGTTCACACAGTTCCTTTGTGCCCAGGTATTTATAGAAGCCATAGAAAATTATGCCATTGGCTTTGAATTAAAACTGCATGCTGGATGATCAATCAAGCTGTAGTGGACAGGGGTTCTGGCACTGATTCATGGCCTTGTTCACTCTACCCAGCTACACTCGTTTACGCAGACCGATCATCTCTAAACTGACACTTGCCATCAATATCTTCTTGGGCCCGGTATCTTCATAAATGACAAACATACCTGATTCAGGTTAGTTATCAATGGTGCTCAGAAAGCCTCTTAATATGTATATGGAACTGTCCATGGTTCTGACAACAAGGAATACTTAATATGCAGGGTGGGCCAAAAGTAGGCATAATGTATTTATTATTCAAAGTAAAGGTTCAGATTAGGCATTGGATCAAATGAGGGGGCATCACTGACTGCCCACAACATTCACCTGACCATGGATTTTTTGTTTGGGATAAAGGAGAAGGTTTTTGAGAGGAAGCCCCACACATGGATGAATTGAATGAGTCCATCTTGCAAGCTTTTGTGGACATTGATGCAAACTGGGATTTGCGAGCTAATATGTGTCACAGTGTCAGGGACAGGCTCCAGGAATGTACCAACGCCGACGGAGGACACTTCGAACACCTAAGAGACTAAATGTGACCCAATCAGTCCTGTAAAATAAGAACTGCATACCTACTTTAAAAATAACTTTGTAAAGAGAGTCATTACTTTGTTAAACAGAACATGTACTTTTTAAAATACTGTGTACCTAATTTTGTCACACCCTGTAGTTAAAACATTAAACCTGTTACCACAAATACAGATGTCCAATCAAATCATTTACCCACCTTAAAGCAAAGCCTTATCTTGGGATTTAAGAACTGCAGTTGTAATCATGATGGTTGAACTCCCATGCTTTACCAATGCATTTGACTCACCCAAATGTACATTTGTGTCTCCACTTCTGGTTTGACTTTTTTGCTAGACCTGGGTACTAACATGAAAGATCGTATTGACAGACCATCATACCTACAAGATGCCATCAAGCGGCATACCCCTTCTAGGTTACTCTGTCCCTTTACTTTGGGTCAGTTGGCATTTACAGTTCTGAAAAGTCAGAAATCAAAATTCCATCCAGTTTTGACCTTGCCCTCTGTGTGCTTGAATGACTTCCCCCTGAGATAGCAAAATCCCTTCCGATTTTCGAGATCACAAAGCTCATCTCTTTGGCCGGCCCGTCGGCTCAAAATTCCTGATTGTGCTCTGATTGAATTCATGGAGCATTTTTTTTTGTGTAGATGCATTTGTATCTGTAGTGCTTGGTATATTGTCAAGTGGTTTGCGTATTTATTTGTATGACTTAAATTCCAAGGACGATCCAAGCAAGGACAATCTTTTGATGCGGTGCGTTGTTTTATACTGTAGTGCTGCTCTTCCATATTTTGAGTATCCCGTATAGTGTTTGTGTTAATGGTCTAATATCTGTGGAAGCCATTAGAGATAATGCCTCCAACGGAATGATAAATCAGAACATTGGACAGAGGGTCTGGTTTTTTATGCATGCTCTTACCGCCTGGTTTTATTGCAATCCACAGCCTAAGCAAGACTTGAAATTGACTTTAAATAAGTGCCATCTTTCGAGACAAGTTAACAATGGAGAAATGTCCCTTGTAGCAACAGAGTTGAACCTGGAGTCCTGCGCATAGATCTATCACAGGGTTGCTGAAAGGGGTATGAGAGTTTTAGATTAGTAGAATGTATAACTCATGACCTCTATGAGTTTGCCAGGTTTTGTTATGGAATTTGGACTGTTTAATTGGTCATATGTGTCTTAGACGCTCAGTCTGGTTGACCTGTGGCAAAGCTATAACCAGCCTATGGTTCTGGCTTGTCGTATATGCTGGTGTGACCTGGTGTTAATGATGCCTTGGAACGGACATTGTGAAAACCGTCACGGATCTGGAAAGTGCAGTGTCGCGCTGTGCCAGATCTTATAATGTCTTGTGACTTATTGTCTGCTAAATAGTGGCCTGTTATTGGCAACCCCTGTCTGCCCTCACAGTCTTGATCAGTTAAAAATTGCTGGCTGTGAATGACGCCAAAGCTCAGTACAATCACTCCAGCGAGGTTCTCTTGGGAAACAAAACATGCTGATTTTTTTCATATTTCTCAATCTTTTTCCCGTTATTGAGGCATGATTACCTGGGCATCACCGTCACTTCCGGGAGACGCCGTGGTTTTCTGCCCCAGGACGATGTGCTTCGCAGAGTCTCTGTGAATATGGGGTCATGTATGTGTGTCCACCCCAGGACAGACCAGCTTCCTTACCACCATGTCTCCTGCCTTATATGTAGAATTAACTTTTGCTCATTGGTTTTTGCTACATTGTACTCGAAGGTTTTTTTAATAAAAAAGTATACCAGTTTTGTATCTAAGATACTCAAAGATGAGTATGTATGAGTCCTACGTAACAAGTCTTTTTTTATATAAAATTGCTGTCTGTGTGTGTGTGTGTGTGTACATATATATATATATAAGATTTAAAATATTGCAAGGGCCATAGTAATATTTCTGTAAACCTACACAGCAAGCTATGAAATAGAGATCACGAAAGGGGAAGCGAAATTTCATCGGCTTCAGATCTATCAGAGGAATATTCTGGGCCAGAATCTCAGCGATTTGACCACAGTCATTTCCTCCGATGGCCTGAAGTGAAACGTTTCCGGCAGCCGATCTACGCTTTGTTGGGCCTCGGAAAGCAGGTGTCTTTGGGAAGCAATTCTTAAAATTGATCTTACTTTTTATGCGTTTATGCAGTTTATTATTTGTGTATTCAGAAATTGCAATTCATTGAGGTTTTATAAAAAGCAATGTATTAATACTAATATTAATATAAAGCAAGTGCTCCATTTTAACATACAATGTAAGGATCGGTTGTTAGCCTCAACCTGAATCATTTAGAACCAATGTCCAGCATTTAGTTTCATTATTCAGTCATATATGTAATTAACTTAGCAAAGAAGGCTGACTTTTAGCAATTATAAAATAATATTAAATGGCGAGATACAATGCAGCTTCCATTCTATATGGCAAGATTTGTTTTGCTGATTTTAGCATGTCAGATCCTTTTGTAATCGCACATTTGGGTTACATGGAGTGCTAAATTTTCTGTTAAATGTACCTTCACAGATAATTTTATAAAAGTATAGTGGAGTGAATGGAGAATTCTCTATTTAAACACAAAGGAGTGAGATATTAAATTAGGACGACTCCCAGCTGCTAATTGGTTGTTTGAAGTGTTCTGCCGCCCCGTGGTGTGTTGGCGATTGGTGCCCCTCGTTCCCAGGATGGGCTCCACCCCCCCGCAAACTTGTGTCCCCTGTTGGGACTGAGTGGTTATGGTGATGAATGGATGGATGGATGGATGGATAAGTTCCGCTTTACGAGGGCTTTTTATTTGGCCTTTGGCTTAGATAAAAATTTCCGAATGTACCGATAAAGGATAATGCAGCAATAACCTTACAATATGGATTTAGATTAATTTTAATCAACACAGATACACCCTTGGTGCATCTTTTAGCTTTAACAAATTCACTTTCAGTTCCTTTCTAATGAGCTGATAATGACAGATGCACACATGTAAATTAAAACTGTAGATCACATTAAATTAATCTGGTTTATTAATCACACCTAGGACTTAATTGCTTCCTGTTTTTGAGGTAAAAACAAGGAGATAAGCAAACACAGGTGTGTTGCTGGTTATAATAAATTATTCTGTAGAAAGTCAAACAATGAAGGCATATGGCTGCTTATTAACACTAAATATTGTATAAATATTGTATTTATTTTTTTTTCACTGTGAGAAGAAAAAAGTAAAAATGGCCACAAATCCACAGCACATTGTAATGCATTTGATTTTACAGTATTTAACCCGGTATAAACATACCTTATGCCTACATACATTCTGTGTGTCTCTATGTCAGGGGTAGGCTACTCTGGTCCTGGAGTTCATCCTACATGATGAGTTCCTATCTGTCTGAGATCAGGTGTTGCTTCATCAGAGACCAGGTAGGATGGGAAACCTGCTGCATACCAGCACTCCAAGACCAGGGTTGCTTGCTGCTCCATAGACTCTCTGTTTCCTGGGATGGGCTCCAGCCTTCACAATCCTGCGAGATGAATGAATGGATGGATGACAATAGCAGTTCACAATCCTCCCTGAAATACTAAAAATGATCGTGCAAATATAAGAGCTCATATTTGGTCAGTGGTGAGTAGTTCTGGTTCAGAAAGGAAAAATCCAGACCAGGATTTTGTTTCAACGAACAGTTGAATACTCATGTATTATACAGTAACTCTTTATACTCAACTGGTTGGTTGAAACAGAACCTTGGTTTGGATTTTTCTTTTCTGGACCTGAACTATTCACCACAGATTGGATATGAGTTTTTGTTCCAAAGTCCTTATATTTCGGTGATCATTTTTTGTATTTCAGGGACCTGAACTATGGACCTCTGTATTCAGTATTTGCTTCGAGGGTTTTAGTGAGTGCTGCATCTAGGGATGTGGGAGTCTGGGGAAGCATCAGTGTGTATGTCCTAGGGCTGGGTGATATCAAAAAAAAAAAGAATGCAATAAGTTCATTTAAAAATATCGGGATCAATAGTAATATCCATCCCTCTTTCCCTCACACAACCTCAGAAGCTCAGAACACTGTCAGTAGTGGCAACTCTTCATTAATTTAGGCATTTCTATATTTTAGACGCGAGAAAAAGTAAAAATTAAAAATTAGTCCTTTTGCAAGAACTTGTGATACTTTTGCGTTACTATTAATAACCGCACTGTTTCCATTCAAAGTATAAAGGGTAGAATTAATGGAATAATACCAGTGAACATAAATGACATAGACTTGTCCAATAAAGTGGACTTTAAGCATTAGACTACAGGAGACTGTAAATGCATGATGAGTGTCCTTTCACCACCAGCGACTATAAGTGAACAACAGCTATTGACTATGAAGTGCATATGCGAACATACAAACATTAATTAAAATTCACCTGAAATCTGGAAACCCAAGGGGAGTTGCTTGCTATTGATGAAATATTATGGAATATATATGAATATTGTAGCTGAAAGCCTGAGTTTTGTACATAAATTTAACTTTCCATGGTGTTGGAGATTTGGTGGTTTAAATCTGAACTCGCTTACCGGAAGACGTTCCTGGTATTCATGCTGGAGATATGGATTCAGGATGTGCAGATTGAATGCTGAAATATTGGTTCTTTTCATCCAAATGTTTTCATTTAGAAACTGGATTCTAATGTCAAAATATCGATTTCTTACCTGGTAATTTAAATGTTTATATTATAGGTAGCGGGACATAAACTACAAGCGGGCAGGCCTGTTTCTGGGGGGGGGAAGGGGAGGGGCCTGAACACTAGGGAAATGGAATGATCGATTCGCCGGCACACCCCCCTCCTGGCTCAGCTCAGACATTTTTATAGTCAGCTAGGCCTATACTATTCTACCCTTTGTACTTTCATTGGACACAGTGCAATTATAATAAATATTAAATAAACGTAAATTCAAAAGTTTTGCAAGATACGGGAAATCATGTATCGATTCAGTAAGGGACCTAGCATTTCATTTTACAATACGAGACGATCCTGTAAAATAATGAATGAGACGTTACTTAATGGAGATCTCAGGGTCCCTGCAACAAGTTTATAATTTTTATTAAATCTGGCCTGCAGATCGATCTTTTCTTTAATACTAACTTGGCAAGTGGCTGAGAGGTCAGCCTGCTATTAGTGTCAACATCAATGATGTTACACAAAAATATACTGGTTACTTGTATTAGTAAAAAGCTCATTGTGATTCTTTAGGATTAAACAGTTAGTACAGGTGATACCTGTCACGTGCCCTAACCAGGCCAATTCCAGATGTGGGATCCAGCCCAGTCCAGCGCGCTGCCCCATCCTCCCATATGGTTCCTATCCTGTGCTGTTGTGAGTTTACTCCATGCTGAGCATTCATCCCTGTGATTACTGTGCACCATTTACTTGTGTTTACGATCCACTGCATGGTGGCCGCTCTTGGTCTTCGATTTGGGCTGCCCCAGTCTGTTATTGACCCTTTGTCTGACCCTGACCTTTCTGTTGTATGGTGACTTGGACTTGTTCTCAGCCCATTACCCCATTCTTCGGTTTATTTAGATTATGGTTTTGGCATTTTTGACAATAAACAATGATGGATTTTTCTGCGACTGGACCCTACTCTCCATCATTACAATATTATTTATAGCTGTCCGGATGTGGGAAAGACCAAGGCAGACTATTTATGCTATTGGAGGTGTAACTGAGGAAGACCACAGTCTTATTAAGCACAAAAGCCCAGCTGGGGGCAGGTATTGAGAGCGTAGCGTGAGACGGAAATACTGTTGGTCCCACATTGATTCCCAATGCCTGTTATGGCTATTTTACCAACTATGAATAAATAAATACACACACACATAAACACACACACACACACACACACACACACACACACACACACACACACACACACACACACACACACACACACACACATAAACACACACACACACACACCCACACACACACACACACACACACACATAAAGAACAATATGAAACAGTCTGTCCCAATGCTTCTGAAATCTGCAGAGGTATTTGTCCCTGTATTAGAGATTTTTCCTCTTACATGGGAAAAACACCAAACAGGAAAAAAAAAATTTGGTATTACAGTTAAGGAGAGAAAATTAAATTACTGATCAACAAAATAAGTTTTACGCTTCAAATCACAAAAAGGACAAGGTTGTGTCTTCTTTTTCTGAAGGGTGAAAGAAGACTAAGAGGGTTAGAGGAAGTAACTGCCAAAAAGGTCAGTAAGTACAGCGTCCAAAATGAAGTCATCAGTCTGGCCGCACTGATCGATGTAAAACTGCCTGTATCCAATGTCATCTGCCAATGATAATATTTAGAGACAATGAACTGAAGGTCTAAATGATTGAATATAACATTTTTGGCTGTGTGTGCTGTAATAAAATTTGTTGATAAAGACATTAAAAGCCCTGGCTGCCATCTTCCATATTTTTCTAAAAAAAAATCTTGATAAAATAAAATACCAAGTCATTGACTAATCGTAGCTGCCATAATTTTGGAAACGGTGAACTTTTAAGTGTGGAAAAGTGGCTGTTGGGTTCAGTTTGCATTAAGTGACTGTTTCAAACTTTTAATTGTCATTGTCAGGCAGGCAAGCTTAAACTCCTGAAGAGATAAACAGTTCTCTCCTGTGTCGGCAGAGATATTTATGCATATTTATAAAGAAGAAAAAAAAGAGACTTATTTTTAAATTCAGTTGTACAAGATGATTTCAGATGCCTGAGAAGGAAAAGCTAACCTAATTGTAGGTGTTTTTGAAGCAGGAATCTGGATAGACACTAGATAATGTAACACGATGCTATTTCACGATGGTTATGTACATAGGGCAGCTCCGTGACTAACTGGGTATCACTTTTATCTAACACCTCCAGGCTTGTGGGGTTCAATCCCACCTCCACTGAGGATGTGTGGAGTTTGCATGTTCTTCACATGCCAGTTGGGTTTCCTCTTATAATCCAATGGCGTGCCGTTAGGTAAACGGCCATCTTTAAATTGCCCATAGTGGGCCGGGTGCTCTTGAGAGTGGAATCCCCCTCAGGGTGTCTTGCTCCAAATACTGCCTTATACAGGCACTAGCTCCCTCATGATCCTACACTGGATAAGTGGTCAGATAAGCTGGATGCAATTCAAATATAAAATAAATCTAATTCATAGATTTCCCCATATAGTCTTCAGGGACCCACAGTTGGTCCAAAATTTTGCTCCCACTGAACTCCCTGCCTCACAGCCCACATTTTTTTTTTTTTTGTTTTTTTTTTTTTGCAAAAGCATGGACTGTCTGTGTGTCCCTGAGGTCCTGACTGGAAAACCCTGATATAAAGGACAGTTAAGCATTAGTCTGCTATGTATTTTACAGGTTCCATTCTATGTATGAGGTGCAGTAGCAAAAAGTCCTATTACTATTTAAGAAACCAAATGAAACTTGTGCATGATTATGGATGATTAGCAAAAATTATGTTATGATGCTCCATAATATTTGGGGTACATGCCTTTTCTGCTTAGGACAAATGCCCCCCATCAGTGTTGTTTAGCCACATTCTTGAAACCCAAGAGTAATCGAGGTTGAAGCAAAGCATGAATTATTCCTCCGTCTTCCACTGGACAGCAGAACTTCCGCAATCCTCTGCAATGGGTTCATTTTCATGTCTGTAAGCTACTCTGACTCTTAAATCAAACTGGTGACACGCCCAATTTACTTCCTGATCAACACACAACTTAATGGCCCCTAAGTTTTCATTTGGTTCATTTAATCCTCTGAATAACATCAGCAATGACAGATATGTTTGATAGGGCAATGATCTCTTCAGTAGTCTTGGCAGCATGTAGTCTTTTTTCAGGGGTTAAGATCTGGCAACATGCAGCATTGCATTTTAAGCAAGCCCTACTGGCCCTCAAGGAAAGTAAATTTTCATTGTTATCAGGAGTCCTGATGAAATGGGCAATCTCTGCTAAGGCAAGTCCTTTGCTGTCTCAGTGGAAATATATTCCTCGTCGATGCTGGAATGCATCAGAGCCAGATTTAAATTGTCTGGGATTTGAGAGCTGTGAACTGTAGATGTTCTGGTTGAGTACAAAGTGGGCTACATGACTATTGAATGTCTGCGGGAGTCTGGCAGTAGCCCTATCCCTGATGTCACCACGTTGGCATGAGAAAAGCCCTAGAGCCACAAACTGCCGCATAACTGATAAGCAAGGTTAGTATGGATATAACTTTCATTAATTGAAGAATGCAGTCTTAGTTACTTGTGCCCATAGCTTCCGGGATTGAGGCTTGGGACCCCGGTGACCCTGAAGAGGACGAGCGGGTACAGAAAATGGATGGATAGATGGATGTCATGCTTGCGGTGTTCAGTGGGGATGTTGCAGACTGCTTGATATCACACCTTGATTTCCTATCCTCTGCACAGAACAAATTTTCTAATAACAAAATCTGGATGGTCTTCAAAAGACTGCATGGAAACATATTCGCACGCATGGTTCTTGCATAAAACAGATGTGTATATCCTGACAACTAGAAAACTGCCATTATTTAATGTTTGGCTCACTGTAATGCACAGCATTGTTTGGCTATGCTAACGGATATATATGTACTGCATGATTCTTTTTGACTATATATAATAGAGGTACTAGCTTAAACAGATTGCTCAAATTTCCAAGTGAACCATAACCTTTCGTTAGAAGATCATTTGTCTTCTTTGCCATATGCATCTGTTAATATTTCTGTCTCACTTCTTGGGCCCAGTCTATTAATGTTATGATCTCATACACAAATCTCCCAACTGAGAGTTTCACATTATCTTTTTCTACCAGAGGCGTTGTGTTCTAAGTAAACAAACAATTAAATCGAAGGGATGCAATTATTCTTCATGCACGATGTCCTAAAGGGTACCATCACGTTGGATTTTTTCTTAATGCTTTGCATTTACTTAGAATAAATGTTGCACTTTAGGGAAAGCTGTGTTCCTCAATGGCACTTTTTTGTTATTTATGCTTTTTCTGATTACATTTAATCTTCTCTGGTGCAGGGGATCTCATGAATTAACCACACATAGATAGATGAGCTAAGTACCACCCTATTAGTTTAGTGGTGCTATGTTTGCACAAAGGTTCCATCTTCTGAAGATCATGCTGGAGCTCAGTTATTTGCCTGTGTTCATTGTTTCTGCAGTCATCCAATCATTCCCAGAGTTTCACAGCTTGTCACAGCTGCACTGTCCTTAGGGTTGATGCGAAATTAGTTTTCTCTATACTTTTGTTGGTTCAACATCCGCGGACTTAGTCCTGAGTTGGACTCAATTATAATGATATTGCTGACGGACCTCGTCAGAGAAGAGAGTGAACACCTGCAGAGAACAGGATGTGACCCCCATTCGGAAGCAGCATGTCTCCTGCACAGTTCTGGCTAAGTAATGGGTTGATGGATTAACTTGGTCAAAGCGCAACCTCAGGATGGACGTTCACTACAGATGTGGTCAGTCTTTGGCTTGACACTCGGTCAAATTGTGGGCTGCCCCAGTTAGAATAAAGGATAGAGTTATTAATGATCTAGGAACATCAGGCCAACGAGCCAAATGTTGGGCGTCGGCTTCCTTCATGCATAATTACACAGCTGAGCAATAATGATGAGACTGAAGTCTGAGTTGGCAAAAAGCTTATTCCAAACCAGCAAAACCCTTAATGTAAAATCGACACGATCAGGCCTACTCTGGGCTCAGTTACTCATAAGCCCGAGAAGATCACATTCTTTGTCTTTTCTGTAGACTGGGCTGCCAACTTTGATCAGCTGGCTGGAGTGAGATTTTCAATTCGAGACAAGTCTGCACACTCTTTTACATGTATGTGACAGTTTTATTACCTTGTAAATAGTCCGTAGGGTTTGCAGACTACCACAATGCTTTTGATGTTGCTAATTTTAGGTTTATAATGGAATAATATAGATTTTACATAAGAGTCTGAAAGCATGGGTGTCACGCCAGACGCATGAGGGTTGGCAAGCCTGCAGTTTTTATGCTCTGGGTGCCCTTACGCCTGGCTTTGCTACTCTGTACCAATGGCCGTTCAGCCATCTGTGCTAAAAGTGTGAGCATCCAGCCATGTTGGTCTGCAACACAGATGTCGCTCTGCATACCCAGGCAGTGACTGCCAAGGCCCAAGAGACGCTTCTGCCTAGATTTGGGGGGCTGGGGGGGGTGGGGGTTTGGTGTTTGGGAGCAAACTCGGGAGAGCTCTGGGACTTGGGCTTGATCGCAGCTGTGTTTGTAATTTGTGTCATTTTGATAGCCAATTACACTGTAATACTTAGTGCTTCACAGTGTGACAAGTGCAGTTTTAATATAAAAATGCTACATGAACAATTAAAGTTGACAGTAATAACTCAGCCTAATATACCACACTCTGTCATGCGTTAAGTAACTTTTTTAAAAGTAAAAAATCATAGTTAATAGAAAACAAAAAATCAAGTTCTGTATAACTACAGAACTGCAATTACTGGGCAACCATTCAATTTGATTTGCCTTTGAATAGGCCAGGGGTGATGTAACATCTTTTCCGCAAAATACCAGTGCGCATGCAGGTTTTTACGATAATCTTTAGGTCAGCTGTTCAAACCCAGGTGTGAGAACTCTTCAACCAATCAGGCCTCTAATTAGTCAATTAATTAGGGAGTTGCAGCAAAAACCTACACACATACTGCGTAACCTTTCTGAATAAGATTGCCCACCCCTGCAGCAGGCACAGAGACAAGGCATTGCAACATAATTGCCAAATAAGGACACAGTGGGGAACTATTTGAGGCTTTGATTTGAACATCTGAAGAGGGTAATTCAATATTATATCACCCAAAAAGGACTAGATTTTCATGCACATCGGACTGCTTGTGTGGACACCAGCTGAAGGACATTCCCAACCCCAGTACTGCTGTTTCCATCCTGGGTTCTCTCCTTGCGCCTTGGTTGCCAGAGCGACAGATTTCTGCATGTTCCGCGCGTAACTTTGTTCCAGCACAGCTGGACCCTTCTCAGCAGGTTTCCTGAATGAAATTCAAATGAGAGCTTTCCAATTAGAATGGGGGGTTTAAAGTAGAGGTCGCCTTGGGTCAATTTACATTCCGGGGGGGGGGGCGCGCCTGCTCACCTGGAGCTGTCTGCCTCTGGCACCCCCTGCGGCGAGATGAGACAACAGACCTCCTGTATACTGGAAACTTTGTTGACATTTTGTAAATCTTTTTCTGCAGCATTTGCAGTATGTTTAACATTTTTGCATGGCTCTCAGCAGCTATGAAGATATTTTTATATTTCTTTAATGTAAGATGTCTCAGGATCAGGATCATGAATCTCTATTTTTGGTTCAGACAGAGGATGGGTGTCACTTGTAACCTGTGTTTCAACCGGCAGAAGCATGATTATCTGCTTTCCCCCCCCCCACTATAGTCTCTTTTGGCTTCATGTCGACAGTGATTTATCTGACACATCTTCAGAGGATAAAGCAGACCTGATTAAATAGTCTGTCTTTAAGTTTATGTAATCTTTAAAGGCGTTTGTGAATGGCCTAATCTCCGTGAACAGTGTATGTAAAGAGCCCACAGCCCACAAAGCCAAGGAAATGCTTAAGCATTGAATTCTCCACAAATACGGCGCTTACAGGATGTCGCAGCCCCTGCCTCAGCTTTTTCACATTGCCCCCCCCCCCCCCCCCCCCCCCCCCCTCCATTCGACCCCCCCTCGGTGACCGCCACCACGGTGCGTTTTTTTTTCTCTCGG
>JAABNY020000025.1:3401624-3412339 GCA_015164015.2 Brevimyrus niger
CGCCCTCTAACCCTGCACCTCCTCCCCATGTTTCACACAAGGGGCGTCAACGTCACAGTAGCCTTTGGTATTATAGGCGGCAGGTGGTGAGGTGTTTAAGGACCTGGTCTTACAAGGGCTACAGCCCCAGTGACACAGGATACATAGCCTGACTCACATCCATGCATTTCCCCGAACTGTTTATCCAGTATTAAGTGTTGGGGGTGGCTGGAGCCCATACCAGGAGGCACAGGGCACAAGGAAGACATCACAACATAACCTAATCTGCCTCATTAAAATATACGATTGTATAAATGTTTTTAAAACCCTGTGTCACTTTGGGTAAAATTATCCACTAATCAACTAAATGCACAGTGCGTTCAGGCACCGACTGGTTCAACCGATTTCCATTGGTTACTTAATTGTTTCCCACTGGGTTAAACCAGGCAGTGATTGACAGCACACCATTAATGTCAGCCGCCGTGGATTTTTAAGCTTCATATCTCTCATCACTAATCTCAGGAGGACCAGACAGAGCCCCACTACTGGCCCAGCCCCCCCCCCCCCCCACCCCCCAATCAAAGGATCCTATTTTCCTGTCCATGAGTTAACTGGCCTCACATCTGTGTATCTGCGTCTTGTCGAGTTCTGCTCTATAAATAGTCTTGAGCCCGTCTGCTCGGACTGAAATCCTGCGATGGAGAATGTTGTGAAGTATGTTTTTTTTTTTCACATGCTAGTGACCGGGAGACATGGTATGTCTAGGAAAAAATACAGAATTATTCCAAAACACTGAACTGTGCAGCTGCTACCTGAAAGTCATATATATATGATACGACATTAATAATGATGGCAAAACTGGTTTCTTAGTCAAAACTTGACCAACTGAAATGTCTCGACTACATGCAGAAAAACATAACAGCTGGGGAAAAAAAAATAAAAAATTGATACTATTCTTATTATTCCATCCATCCATCCATCCATCCATCCATCAAATTTCTGTGAAGCTTGTCCTATTCAGCACCACAGGGGCCTGGAGCCTATCCCAGAAGCTACAGGAGCAAGGGAATTCTTCTTCTTTATGATGATGATGATGAATATTATTTATTATTATTAATATTAATATTATAGTGTGCCAGCTATGTACCCAATACTTCCTGGAATAGGCTCCAGGCCACCTTGTGATCTTGCCTCGAATAAATGGTTGGAACATACAAACATGGATGGATTGATAGTATCAGAGAATTTATTATAGATATTTAAATAATTGTGCTTTTACATGAAAGTGATGGCGGAGTTAAAGAAACCCCGTGTTTTATTGTTGTATTGTCTGTTTGGATTGTGTCCAGCTTTGCTTAGCTACTGTTTTTTTAAATCCAGTTGCATGTCACCCAACAGACCATATGAGATTTTAACCAGGACTGACCTCTGTCAGTGATCAAGATGTGATGTTGCAAATAAATAAAGACCAGTGTTTCAGAGGGCTGCTGCAGAGCTAGTGTTTTACTGCACTTTAGAGAGCAGGGTTAGTGTGTGTAGGAGTCATATCTCAATTAAGAGGCTGACTCACTAGTTTTTTTTATTTTATTTTATTTTATTTTATTTTGCTTGTTGTTAATATAAAGTAGTCTTCAGCCAAAGAGTACAGGAACATATGTAATTGCACCAGACTGGCAAACTATTCTACAAGGACACTGACCTTTGGGGGTGCTGAAGCCTGCCCAGATGTTTTCTTCAATCTGCCTGGTGTGTCTTTCCATGGCCCTGCAAGGCTGAGAATGATTACCATGCTACTGGATTAGGCAGTCAGTGTTATGAACACCTGTCCTCCTTCTCAGCTAATTTCCAGCTCTCGGCAGAATAAAGGAAAATGTTCTAATTTAAGGGCAAAGTGAATGCAAAGGAATAGGATGCAGAGATAAACAGTTTTTGGTGGCTTGTTGAGGAATACTGGGAATTAATATTAAAAGCATATGCCTTCTTTTTGCCTCCTTTGTTTATAAGGAGTCGCTAAGACTTAAAAGTCATGATTTAGAGGCCATATTGACATTCCTTTGAGATTCTGGTCTATGTTGAAACGGTTATATCATCCAATTTCTGCAGATTTGTCAGCTGCACATCCATGCTATGTATCTCCCATTCTGCCACATCCCAATTCAGATCTGATGACTCGGAAGGTCATTGAAAATCACTTAACTCGTTGTCATGTTTATGAATCCAGTCCTTAGCTGTCCAGTTTTGGTGAGCCTGTGCCCAATGCAGCCTCAGCTTTCTGTTTCTCGCTGACAGGCGAGGAACCAACCATGGTCTTCTGCTGCTGTGGGCCATTTGCCTCAACATTTGATGTGTTGTCGGATTTTTCGCTCACCACAGCTCTATAGAATGTTGCCTTTCTTACCAAAGCCTTTCTGTGACCTTGAACCTGACTCCGTTTCTTTGGACCATTTTAAGTAACCTCTAGAGACATTGTTTGTCGTGAAAATCCCAGGAGATCAATAGTAATGGAAATACTCAAACCAGCCCATCTGGCACCAATAATCATGCCATGATCAAAATCACTTGAATCTCATTTTTCCTTCATTCTGGTATCTGAACGGTAATTGAAGCTCCTGACCAGTATCTTCCTGACTTCATGCATTATGATGCTGCCACACGATTGGCTGATTAGTGAATTGCATGAATAAGCATGTGTACAGGTGTTCCTAATAAACTGCTCAGTGAGTGTCTCTCCTGGGAGTCTTTCTACAGTTTTCAAGGTCAAAAGCCAGTAAATCAATTTTTTTTCTTGCAAGATATGTGTGTTACTTTTAAAGGTGCTATAATCAATGAAGCTAATGAGGTACCAGTTCTTTTGGTATTTGGGGATAGTAGCACATCGTCAACTAATTTTGTTTTCAGTTGACAAATAATGTGTTCATCGCCCACCCACCCACATCGTTCCTGCAGTATTCAGTGCAGCTCCTATGCTTTACGCCGAGAGCTTTTGTCCAACGGGAGCACAAGATGAGGAGCCACTTCTGTGTCCGCAGAGGTGTCTGAATACGCTGCCAAGGTTGCGACATCATTCAGAGGCGTCAGTGCGGCACAACGCTGCATCTTTTTTAACACCGTGGCCACCAGCTTCCCGAAGCCAGTGAGAAAATGCTGCGCTTTAGCTGCGCATAGCTGCGGCCAGTGCTGAAGGGCCTCCTCACGGCAAACAGCGGCTGAGCCAGCAGCTGGCTGCTTCTGCGCAGCTGGAGCTGTAGAGAGCACCGGGGAGTGCAAGCTGTGCAGTGCCAGGCATTTCTCCTTGTTGCTAAAACATGATTTTTTTTTTCTATTCGCTTATGGAGCAATTTCAGGTTTGTCAGATGTACCCCTTAAAATGCCAATTTCCATCACGCAACAGCGCCGTGTGCCTGCGCCACTTCTTACCCCACCATTTTGCAACTGTTTTTTTTTTTTTCTGGTGAGGGTCGCTGGAGCCATCTCTCATGATATTATTGTATCCTCTGCTTCAGCCCTAGCTGCTTAGCCAGTACAGCACAGCAGTGAGCTCAGGGAACGACCGGAACAGGATGCTAGTCCACCACAGGGCTCACTTTGTGGCCAATTTGCAGAGCACAGAACTCCCGAATGCATGTTTTTGTACCCAGAAGAAACCGGCACCGAAAAACAGGGAGGACAAGCCAGTGGAGCGGAAAAGGCTACGATGCTGCCTACCGAGCTCTTCCACCTAACGCATTGCGTCTGCTATAGGTTGCTAAGCGTTGGCCTACGGAGGAATGACCCACTGCCTGCCTTGGAGCCCGAGAATGCAGGCACATCAGCATGGTGGCAGGATATTGACAGGTGCCACATGGCCTCGACTTCACAGTCGATTCCTATCGATCTCTGCCTCTTTGCTCGCTCTCGCCTTGGGTTGCGCTGGGATGCCGGAGGAGGGGTGAGTCCAACGAGTGATCCTGTTGAAGCCGGACGTGGATGCTGGAAGGGCCACCGAACTCTGTCCTCCTGTTTCTGCTGCCCTCCTCGTTACCAGGAAACCACTGGATGTGAAGATTGTAGATGGGGGGGTTGGGTGGAGCGGGTGGGTTGGTCGTCTTATGGCTCGTAAAAGTCAAATTAGGCAAACGGCCGTTCAGCGTTGTTGCAAATCACATTTCTGACAGTATTGACTCACGGTCCACGAATGCAGTGGCCGTGCAGTTGGTGAAGTCAACACTCAGCATTAGGACCTCGCAACCTTCAGATGTTCTCCTGCCACAATGCCAGACTGAAAGTCCCTCACCCACAGAGTGCATTGACTATATATATCTTAGACAGGCCGTTGTTCTAACTATTTGTAAGTGCCGCCTCATTTCTATAAATCAAACTGGATCTCGTCCCTTTTTAAGATGTGGAGTAAAATAGAAAGGCCAGGCGACTGAACATTGTGAGCTGAGCAAACCCCATGGGAAGCCATGGAAATGGGACACTGCTTTGTGATGCATCTCTCGGCCCTTTTCCTTAACGGGTCACGCGTGACGGCCAAAGCTAATGATGACCCCGGCCGACCTGCTGAACGCGTCGATACCGGGGCTGGGCGTTTGACCCAGGCGGCTCCCCATGACCTTCCCCACCTCCTCGTTCGGGAAAGGGTCTTGTTTCTTAAGTCTGGCTGGGTTCGGCAAATGACAGAGATCGGACCAAGGTCTGCACGTGTCCTTAGGGAGGAAAAAAGCAATTCAATAATTGAATGACGATCATCGATAAGGACAGGTTTGCAAACATATACATCTCCGGAGACACATTGTTCAGTATAGTAGTGGGTAGTTTTTTAGAACAATTTAGAACATATGGGTGTGAGGTCAAGTCTCTCAAAAGACCCTAGCTTTTTGTGAATGAGCATACATGAGTAAAGTTTTAGATCATTTGCACTCACATGCAACTTCCTATGCTACTTCCTGTCTATTTGTGTTAATTGATATGATTATGCATATATTCCTTTACTACCGAAGTGGTAAAATGTTCATAATTAATCTGATAAGTTATAACAAAATTAGATTATTTCAGCATGGTGCCAAAAGCAAGAGAGCACTTCAGTAGTATTCTGGGGGTAATGGAAAGCAGAACAAGGGCCCATTCCCTGGATACTTCTACAGAACAAAAAGTATTTAAATGACAAACATGTTCTAATGTGCAGATGGCTAAATACACTTAGGGGCGGGGTTTGCGATCAGTCAGGTGATCTATTTCATTTCAATTGCATTAAGATTAATATGAAACCTCAATAAAGATGAATTTCATCTTTAATTCGTAATGAAACAAAAATACTTACATTTGTTTTGTAAATTATACAGTAAACAAATATTTCTTGATGTATTTGACCTCTAGAAAGTCTAACATGGAATAATAATATATGATAATATACAGTCTCAGAGGGTCAAGCATGAAAACTGTGAACCCCCCCCCCCCGGCCACTGGTGGTGTTCATTTGTTTAACCCTGATTCACCCGCCGCTACCACTTGCTCCCATTGGCTTTTATGTCTCCTCTTTTCAGCAAACAATAGAAGGAACACAGTGAGGGGAGTGCAAGGTGCAGTCGCCTACTGTCAACAAAGTTTGTCATCTTTTGACATTAATTGCCAATAAGGACTCTGGAACAATAATGAGCTTTTTTTGTTATTCCTCCCACCGCTCAACCATGATTAATACTTTGGTTGTGGTGTAAAACACTTTTGTTGTTCACAGCCATTTTCATTTACATTCAGCCGCTCTTGGTAGCGTCTAAAAAAAAAGTTGTTATGAAAGATAAATCATTAGAAACTTCTAATCACGGAGCCAGTGGAACTTTTGGAAACTTATTTGTCTCTGAGTAGTGTGGCGTGCAGTTAATAATAAAAAAAGAACCTTAGCTCTTAAAGTGAAAGGGCAACCCATAATAATCATAAATAATCTTTTCTCAGGTTCATAATGAGTTTTGATTTTGCTAGTTCTGTAGTAATAATATATCTGACCACTGGTGTGAAACCATCTTAGCTATCAATAACTAACCCAAGACTTAATGTTGTAAAGCTCAGGAACCAGAACCTGGAAGATGTGAACTGCCACAGAGGCGCGTTTCCTCCTGATCCGGCTGTGCTGCTCGTTAACACACTCCCTGCTTTTTGGGTCAGAACTTCGTCAGCCTGGGCGCACATAAGGTCCCCCCAGAACGGCATGAAGGACGAGGCCGTGGACCTTCTGCGCTACCACCTTGAGCGTGATTCCCCACCCAAGGCGGTGCTCTCCCCACCCCCACGCTGGTCTGTTTGGGGGGGGGCGTTCCGATTCCTCGTACTTTCCTGTGGCATTTTGTCATGGAAGATTAATGACATAATCCTGCAGAGTCTTTTCAAGCGAATCTTTATTTATGAACGTGGCCCCAGTGCACGATGTGCTGGTGGTTTGAGGTTGTGAGTCTGGTGTCTTAAAATTCCAGCACTTTCTTGTGAAGTCTATGTACTATTTGCATAATCTATCTTCCTGCTGCAAATTATGTTTTGTCCTGCCTTTGGACTGTGGCATGTGTTAATCCACATTGTTATCGGGTCTGAAAACTATTGCAGATCTTTCTTGTTGAACAGAAAAATCTAAATTTTATGAACCGCATCTAATTTTATGATTCAGTTCCTTTGTTTGTTTTAAAGTATAACTCAAACTTTGGATGAGACAGGCGCTCTTTGAAGAACACTGAAGATGTAAGTACTCACTTGTAGTACAGCCTGTGCAACAGTGCTGCATAGAATAAAAAAACAGATAAAAAAATAATAAATGTACAGTAGAAAAATATGCTGTAGAATTTGCACCTCAAAGGACTGTGACTGAAACAATGTGGAGTTTCATTATCTGATTGCTGTATGGTGTTTATGAAATAGACTAGGATCTGCTATAGTTTGCAATGCTAATTTGCGTCATTCACAATAGGGATGGGCAATATGGCAAAAATATCATAGAACTATTTTTTTAGGCAGGATCATGGTCCACAATCTTACCATGATTCTTTTTCATTGTAGTTTTCATTACTTGTTGCATGTTCCTGTGTTGATGCAGCAGCCGGTGCTCTTGCTGTCTGACCGTCAGCAGACTCTATCGGGGGTTTTCCTTTGAGGTGGTGAAAAAGGCTCCTCGTGCTGCCATCCCACATGTGGACGTTACCTTTTGCAAATTGTGAAAACAAATGTTGCTTGCGGCATTTCGGGACCCTCCACGCCGTCCATGCCGCTACGCCGCTCAACAGGGAATATGTCACATGTTGCGCATTGCATGTTGAGACAAGGGCGCAAAAGGGAGAGGGGAAGAAATCCAAGGCGCTGCCTACTGTTTGCTATTAGTGGTTTATTGGCATGTCGAAATGGATTTGGCTGACAAAACAGCTTTAGATGCGTGTATGAGCCATAGAACTGCAACTGATAGAATGTGCACTGTAGAACGATACTAATCATCTCTCAGATCATTGAGACATTTTAATCGTTCATGATCTAATATCGTCACATCACACACCCCTAATTCACAGCAATCAATTTATGCTATTTATAGTATGATCATGCAGAGAATACTAAATTAGTAGATTATAGTGTATTTAGTAGGTTATGAATATAGTATGAAAATATAGAGATAAAGAGTTAAACTCGGGTGTGGCAGGATGAGGTCATTTTTATCACAGTCGCTTCACGCCTCTGGGACCAGGGTTCAAGTCTTTGTCCTGGTCTCCTGTGTGGAATTAGCATGTTCTCCCCATGTTATTGTTGGGTTTCTTCCAGGTTCTCCAGTCTCTTCTCCCCACACTTCTTCCATAGTTAAAAACCATGCTAACGTGAAATAGAGGAACCAAATTGCCCATAGGTGTGAATCTGCCCTGTCACATGTTGCTGCCCCATCTTGTGATGACCCTAAAAAATACAAACAGTTATGAAAAATTGATAGATTAACAATAAAGGACCATAGTACTTTTGGCTGGCAGTTGGTTTCTACATAATATTTCCAGTATTTTTAAATTTTAAGATGAATCACAATCCAGTTTTAATCATTTTTCAAGCCTTTTATAAATTACATAAGAGCTGAGGTGAAACCTGTGTTTTTCTGATCTTTTTCCCTAAAGTGAAGTTACTGTAATCGGACAGAATTCAGAAAATTATCACTATCAGCACAGCTAATATGTAAAATATCTCCAGGCCCCAGTGTCGGCGGTAATTTATTAACACTTGCAAAGATAATAGGCAGAGGGCAGAACAAAAAATGATTGGTTCAGAGAGATTGTAGAGTGGGTTGGGCCAAGCAACTAAAGGAGGCAGGGCAAAGTCCTCTGTTTGGTTGGTCCTACCTACTCTAGTTGCTTGGACCCACCTCCTGTACAACCTGATTGGTTATTTCTTTGAACCAATCTTTTTTTGGTCTGCCCTCAGAACATACTTTCATATGTAAAACTCCCATGAGCTGGTGTTTCAGGAGACACAGACACTATTTTGTGTTATTCAGGGGATACAGCAAGTATTTCAGGATGTGGAGTTTGTATTATAACAGGTGCAGCAGGTATTTTTAAGCAGTGTCACAGGTATTTCAGGAGGCTCTGGCTGTTTTGGGAGGTGTAGCAGGTATTTTGGGATAGAGAGTCGTAACCTCTAGGTGCCCTGCTGTAGCATGCATCAGCGAGGCGCAGAAACCAAATCAGCCAAATTTACAGTGAGATAAATGAGTCTCTTGAATCATCTGCCGTGCAACCAGAATATAAATGGACATATGAAAATATATAAACAATAAGGGCGGAGGGAAAATAAATAATTAATAAGCGGCGATGCTGAAAGTGGTGCCCCTGGACTTGCAGCTGTGACACTTTTCTGCTTCTGCGTAAGAGGTGTGATTTCACTCCAGCTGCTTCTACATGCCAGCAGAGGGGAAGAGACGCTCGATCATGTGCGTGAGGGCGCCGACTTGGAGAGAGTAAGCAGTCAGATTTCGTTATCTGTGTGGCCCTTTTCAAGCAGGGTGCCCAAAATAAGTACTGGGGAATCCCAGGCTATGCTGTTTGTATCACCCTGAATTATTCTTTTAGAGAGAAATGGGCTCATCTTTTGAAAAAGCGATGATTAATGCATGTACTTGTTTGATGTTACAAAGATCAATGATGTCAGAAGTTTTAAAGTGAGTTATGAAACTAGGGTAGTTTCACTGGAGCTCTACGGGCTTGACACGGGATCTTTAAAGGCTCTTTTCTGTTATCCCCATGTGGGGCTGGTTTGGCTGGCCTAGCCAGCTGTCTTTGGGAGGGTACCTGCAAGAACAACACCAAAGATGCACGTTACCTTGCGGGTTTATCTCCCGTCTTAATCCAGGATAGATAAGTAACATTAAATACTGGCTTTCGTAACCAAACACGAATGGAGAGAGGCAGTCTTCGCTAAAGCCGTGTCTCTGAAATGCTTGTTTCGAATCATACATGTGACCATCTTCTTTTACAATCCTTGGCAGGCACTCAATTTCAGCTGAAAGTAATAGATGAAAGTAACAATTTATCCCTATTAGGCAGGAATCTGATCCTTATTTAGACTTTTTATTAGTCCGGCGTTACGCCAACTGTCATAAATTAATGATGTGAAATCTTGCCATTTCTCCCAACTGCCTGTTAATTGATCGTGAGAAGCAGTATAAATGAGTCCCGCAACGGAAGCCAGCGGCGGCAGCGGGTGATGCAGAGAGGCGGGCATTCTGTCGCTTAAGCCTTCCTCCCGCGAATCAAATTAATGCGGCAGAGAGTGCTGGTGAATCGGATCGCTAATCTAATCACCACCTTTCTTTCGGAC
Organism: Brevimyrus niger; assembly: GCA_015164015.2. Taxonomy (NCBI): domain Eukaryota; kingdom Metazoa; phylum Chordata; class Actinopteri; order Osteoglossiformes; family Mormyridae; genus Brevimyrus; species Brevimyrus niger. Next base: position 3,411,408 of record JAABNY020000025.1, read on the forward strand.
GGCGCGCTGCATTAAAGGATTAAGTTTGCTAAGTTCTAAGTAGCTTTTTCCAGATTTCATTATTTTATTGTTCGCGATTTGGTGTTTTAATAAAAACGCCTGTCAGTCTCTGTCTCTCCAAAGTGTCTTATACAGAGGATTGGAAAACTATAAAAGAAGCCGCATGTGGACAATCTGAAGCGGAAAATGGACTCAAACGTGTTGCTGGTGGTGCAGGCTGAGTCGAGAGTGTCGATGCTCTCTGTTCCATCACGAAACAATAATGCGGCACGAGAGCAGTTTCTGACACTCAATCACGCTCTTCCGTCGAGATGTTTGTAACCCATATTAAAAACATGACCCCATTAAATGTCATAAATGTCTGAGGTCTATGAATTTACATTGTTTTCCCGTTTGCAGTAGAACATGTCTGTTCAATTGACTGATGTTGGTGTTTGGTTTTAAATTCACGGGCATCAATTACTTATACTGTACTCATCAATAAATGGTCAGAGGTGTGCGGTTATGTGTTTGATTGACATCCTGTCTAAAGTATTGCCATGTCTGGTACTGCCTGTGACTGGTTTCAGTCTCACCTCCACCTCTCTATTAGATAAGCCATAATGGAAGATATGTGAATGTTATTATTTTTATTATTTAGTATTAAAAATTACAAAGTCAATCTTCTGTGTTTTATGTTATGGTACTACTGCTAAATACCATCAGATGTTGGTCTGTTGCATGGCATTTGCGATTTTAACATGTATAAAAAAAATAATAAAAAAAAAACAGCTAGTTTTAATTCCCTGGTGTGGGTGAAGGTTATTTGTTGATCAGGGTCTTTTATGCTATATTGTGTCAGAACTTGGCAGCCATTAATTTTGGCATGAGGCGACACACAAATGATATCATGAAATGGCTTTGATCTGATTGGTATTTGTATGCTTGTGGGT
>JAABNY020000025.1:3420964-3433814 GCA_015164015.2 Brevimyrus niger
TGGAGGGGACCGGCGTGCTACGGAAACACTGACAAGACGACTAGCTCTCATTTTAACAGCCTGCTAAAAACACCAAACCCCCCCCCCCCCCCCCCCCCTCCCAGACACACATTTTTAATATCTTCAGATGTCTGCTATGGTTAATTTTAGAAATGGCATGTAAATGCCTGTGTCTGTGATTCTGCGTGTGTGTGTGTGTGTGTGTGTGAGTGTGTGTGTGTGTGGGATCGGTACTGAAACTGTATTTGAAATGTAAATGGACAGGTTCAACAGAATCACAATTCCGCTGACGAAGAACATCAATTAGATTTTATGTACCATGAAATTAAATTAACGCCTTCAAGACTCACTTTTTAATAAGTTTGTTGCACTGTTGAAGGGTCGCCCGTGATGAAAATGCGGAAGGCGCTTGCTCCGTCGTTTAATATTTTGCGGACTTATGGTTCAGTGGTATGTTTTTTTTTTTTTTTTTTTGCTGAAAAGCTGCGACTTTGGGCATAACAAACAGCCATGCGTTGGCTTATAAACCCTCTGCACACCTGATTGATAGCTAGCAGAGCATAATACAATTAAAGAAAAGATGTGCAAGGAAAATATGGCATCAAATGAGAAAAGCCAAATCTAGCTTGACGTTATTCATCGGTCATGTGTTTAATTTTATGGCGGAATTGTTTTGACCGAGCAGGAATGAGACTCAATGGGGAGGTTCTACCCCACAGAGGTGTACAAGCATTTTTCTCTGGGAAATTTGCATAAAAGGCGTCACCAGAAACTGAGGTTCAGGCAGGTCACATGGGGAGCCTGCATTCAACGCGAACGCCAACAGCAGCCAACCGAGTCGTTGCACCTTCTGGGGTGATGCCACGACATATTTTATTAACAACGGTACAAAAAGGAAACTCTGTTTCCGACCCATTTGTTTCTCCTTATTGACGGTTTTACAGCTGGTAGTAAAATGTGGCTATAAAGTTTCTAACCTGTTAAAATTTGTCCTGGTGCTGTAACACTGGGGCCGGTGGCATGCATTCCAGTGCACGTGCCTTAAATTAATGCTCATCTGGAGGAGGGGGGGGGGATTACAAAAATGAGTGGAAAATTTTTGAACCTCTGTGTTGCTTGCAGTGTTATTAGAAGACCAACCAAATCCAATTCTGTTTCGAATTGGCACTCCTGCAGGAAGAGAGGCTGCTTTTCCCATAATGCACTGCGGGGAACCTAACGCTCTTCTGTCCACCCTGCTTTAGCCCTTGCTACAAGTGCAGGCTTTTTTCATGCGCCGGAGCTGTGGATAGAAAAGAAAAGAATCACTGTCCTTCAAACACATCTGTGGGGCCGTCTGTCCACCACCCCTGGGGAGGTCTGGTTATTGATTCCTCTGCAGTTGTGGAGAGAATTGGGGGGGGGGGGGAGGTTAGTCCCTGTGGACGGTGGAAGCCAGTGTTCCCACCCCAGGTCATGTGTTGTTTGCTTTCATTGACACACAGCCTTATAAGGACTTTGGGGAGTTGTGGGGGTCGGGGGGGGTACAGAGCCGCGAAAGTGGCAACTGCCCTGAACCTATATCAGGGGGTGAAGAGAGGCATCAAGCCCCACGAGACTGCTGGCCTTTCCTGAGTGCAATGCGGACATCTAGAGCCATTTCAGGACCTTCTGCCAGTGTGATATTTATTCAAGTTTGACTTGAGGGACAGAGAGTAGGTGTTCTCCCTCTGCAGACGGGTGCCTCCTACGGACGAGGAATTTTTGGACACAGTCCGAGTGGCACCTCTGCTCCCCGCCAAGCGGGAGGTCTTGCTGGTCGAGATAAAGTGGCACGTGGCAGCCATTGGCCTGCAGGGAAGGACGTGCTGGCAGACTATCTGGGAGGCCTGGGAACCTATTTACGGCGGCCTGCTGGGAAGCGCGTTGGCCGTGCACCTCCGCTGTGCGTCTCTGTCCACACCCTGTGCGCGGGGAGGTTGCCCGTCTTGCCGGAAGCTTTACTCCGTGCCAGATGAACTGCCCATGATGCGTGTTTGCACTGTGGCCCCCTGGCAACCCATACAGGGTGTTTCCCGGCGTGTGTATGTGTGTGTGTGTGTGTGTGTGTGTGTGTGTGTGCGTGTGTGTGTGTGTGTGTGTGTGTGCGTGCGCCATGCTGCCTGGGAGGGGTTCCAGGTCCCTGTGACTCTGTACATAATAAGTGCTTAGAAGGTGTATGGAAGCTACTGTTTCAGGAAATGTGTTTTTGATAGTGGTGAACCAGAGTCGCCTATGTTTCCCTGCCCATCATGCCCAGTTAGAGAGGGCTCTGGTCACATGATCAGAGTGGGATTTCCTGGCACCCTCCCATTAGCTGCCGCACATTAAGGATGTATAATCAGCCAAAGTACAGAAGGAGGATGTCCTGGCAAATTGTTTTGTGAAGAAGGCCGGCCCGGTCTCTCTCAGGTACACAGAAGCACACTTATGTCTCATTAGGGGGAGAAATCAGTGAACCCTGCTTCTGGCCCCTTCATATCACCCCCCCCATTTCTGACAGGAGCTCAGGAAGGCTCCAACTGCTGGGGGGCCCATCAGAGCCGCTCTTTTCTTTTACTGCCCCCCTCCCCCCACAGCATCTCTGATCTCCGCTCTCTGATCCCAGTGAATGGGAATGAACATGAGCTCACAATTAATTCTTAGTTGTCTACCATAAGTCTCAATCAGCTGTTAAGAGGTGGAAAGTTCAGGTCCAGGAAGTACAAATCCAGACCAAGATTTTGTTTCTACCAACCAGTCTAGTCCTCTGTGGTTGTGACTCATTGCATTAAACTGGTTAGTTGAAATAAATCTTGCTCTGAATTTTTACTTTACTTTCCACCTTTATACTGTGCATACCCCCCAACCCTCCCCCCCCCAAAAAAAAAAAAACAAATAAACAAACAAACAACAAACCAAACAAGCTAAATCAATGCAAATGAATGATGGTGGTGGTGGTGGGGGGGGTGGTTCCACATGATTTTGGCATTGATCGTCTATCACCCCACCCACCCTAATTTCATGTGATTTTGTTGAAACAGGGCCTGTGTGCCCGCCGGCCACCATTGGGCCCCCGCATCACACCCCGTTACCCTGGAGCTCGCAGCCCCCAGGGAGCGGTGCTGCTGTCGCTCTGTATACCCTGTATATGTTTTGGGGAGGGGGGAGGGGGTCGCACAGTAATCCTGTGCTGCTTATATGGTGGCACATTTTTTTTTTTTTTATCAATTTACCCTGGGAAACAGCTAAGTTCAACATTTGAAAGGAATGCCTCAAAATGCTATTGTACATACAACTGCTGTAATCATATTCTTAAAGATTTTCTCTAAAAAGGATTTAATATCTTGGAAAAAATAGCTAATGGTAATAATAGCTAATAATAGTGTGAAATGGTTAATAATGGTTTAATGTAGTAGCTTAGCATCTTAAGAATATGCTAAACTAATGAAAACCAGGCTTGTTTATTATCACAGTATGTGGATTCTTTTCTGTTTTATGAGGTAGTTATTTGTCAAACAGTAGATGCCAACACCATGTGACTTCAGTGTTTCCGGATTGCATAAGAACAAAACAGAACAATAATAAAATCTGGATCTTGGAGCATGATGCTGCTCGTTTTCCTTCCCGGCCAGAACGGTGCTTTTGCTGTAGCCCCAGCGGTGGAGCCGGATTCGTGGCCCATCACCATTAGCATCACGGGGCTCCTTGCAGAGCCAGGGGGCTCCATGGGGCTGCCTGAACCCCGGATAGAGGCTAAGCTAAGGTGACAGGTGTCCATGGTCTGCTGTCACCCCAGGGCCTGTAAGCACGCCGGGCAGCTCTGACCAAACCAGCACAGAGGGATTTACTTGCTCCTTCCTGAAAAGTTTTTTTTTCTAACAATCCATCTTCTAGCTACCTACTCAATACAGGGTCACATAGGAGGAGATGATGGTTTTAAAATGTGCATGAAGCTCAGTATGCCCAGCTAAAGGTGAATGTTGAGCACTGCCAAATCCAGTGTTCCATCCATCCATCCATTTTCCATAAAAGTTGGATCTCAGTGAACCTGGAACATATTCCAAGAAGCACAAGGCACAAGGAGGGGGCCACCTTGGACAGGATGACCAGTACTGTAATTCTGTGTGTGTAGAGCCATTTATAAATAGATAAAGGAAAGATCCTCTCACATCTTGTGATACTGGACCAAAATAAATAAATAAATAAATAAATAAAATCAATGGCAGGGAAACACTTTTCCATAGAGCCTTCTTATTTGTGAAACTCCTGCACTCAGAAACCTGTAATCTGTTATTTATTTATATTCCAGCACTTTGTCTGAATCTACTTCAATTCAAACCTGAAGAGAAGATAAAAGTTTGGAGTTGAGCATTGTTCCCTCCCAGAGAGAATTTTATGAAATTATGTTCCGCTTTCCCTTTTAACAAAAAAGTTATTATATATATTTTTTTTAAAATAGCTCTTCACAAGTTGTGTCGAAAAGAGAGATGAAAGATGTCCCCGTTTTTGTGTGCAGACACTAAACATGAAGACACCAAGCTGGAAGGGAAATAACCAGAACGTTTGTTATCTATGAAAAGGAATGTTGTGCTGTTTTGCATGGAAAAAAAAGTGGGAATGTGGAATTTGGTGCTTTTGATCATTCTTGCATGGTTGCAATTTATCTGCGGCCTCTGCAGTGCAGGGGCAGGTAGGTGTCCGTTGATCTTAAGGCTCTAATCGATTACATGGACTGGACTTGCTCTGGCCCAGTCTGCACTCTTCCATAATGCCGCATGCCCCACTTTGACTGACACGTTCCTGACCCCCGCGGTTTTCTTTTTGTGCCTCCACAGCTCCCCCTACTGTCCGCATTGTGCACTCGGGCCACGCGTGCAATATCGAGGAGGAGCGCTACACGGAGAGGGTGTACACCATCCGTGAAGGAGAGACCCTGGAACTGACCTGTTTGGTCACCGGACACCCTCGACCACAGGTGAGGCACACACTGCGTAAGCACCCGTCTGTCGCATATAAACATGGCGATTCCACATGGATGCTTAAATGGTGGTAGAATTATATAGTAGGATGGAATTTTTGTGACTTGAATTCCCTTATCATCCTGAAAAAAGAGCAGGCTACATGCCTGGAATAAGATAAAATTAAATAAAAGAAAAGCGAAGAAAATAAACCAAGTTCAACACAGCTTTAAGAGGGAATGTTTTGCTTTGGGACGTCGTGCCCCTTTTGTTCTGTGCCGCAGCTCAGTATTGCTTAGCCGGTTCTTAATACCGTCAGTTGTTGGCTTTCTCAGAATCCATCGGATCGGCTAAGTTTGCCTGAAGTCCGAAACCCTGTGAAATCTCCCCCTCCCCTCACATACACACACCCCACGAATTCCTTCTGTTCATGTTCATTCTCATTGGCTGGGATCACGGAGTGGAGATCGGAGCAGGCAGTGTGGAATGTCGGTAAGCCCACTGACAGCCTGTACCATCAACAATTAGCCATTACTTGTCATTGGGCAGACAATGGAGTGAGAGAAAGGGACACTTATTTACTCACTCCAGATTGAAAACCCAGCCCCGACCTCACCCTTCAGTATGACACTAATCAACCGTTTCCCCAAGTCTCCCGGAAATACCGATCTCCAGATTACGTTTGCCGCCCTAACAGCCCCCACCCCTCGGAAATGTTAAATTGGATTGAATGCATCCCCCAAAATGATACAGGATATTATATGTAAACCCTGAGCAGATCAATAAACAATTTTCTGTCCCTTAATTGAATATCACTGTATTGTAACAGCTGTAGAAATTTAGCAAAAACAGCTTAAACGTCAAACTGCACAAGGGAAACAAATGAAAGAAAAAAACGTAAACATGTCGAACTATAGAGCAAGAATTAAACACTGAATTTGTATTTGAAAATGAAGCAGGGCTGTTTTTCCTCACAATAAGAACGACCTGTTACAATCTTGCCGATAGCTTTCAGCTATTTGATGCATGAAGTGTAGCATAATTAATCGTTGGGGTGGGCTTCATTTGTTTCATCCCCTGTGTGTCTCACGCTGGCTGCCTTCTCTCTGCGCATGCGATACATTTGCAGCAATCTTCTGACTTTATTAGATTCAGTGCCCAAAACTTTGCAATCAAATGCGGCCTCCAGTGACAGAGCGTGAATGCGACGGGGTGTTATCGGGTTTTATGCTAAGCACTAAAACCTACCGCAGCGCTATCTGCTAATGTTCTAATGTGGCTTTGGAAAGTAGTAGCTAAATTTACCAAAAATCATAGTGCCCCACCACACCACATCGACACACTCATGTGCTGCGTTCCAGGCGACGTAGAATTCGAAATGATGTTACCTCCTACTTGAAATAGTACAATGAATTGACTGTCGGCGTCAGAGCTCACACTGGCCAATTTCACATACTCCGACTTCACTGAGAAGCAGACGTTGTGATGTGACCAATATGGCGGCCTCCATAGGGACAGTCACCCTTTTGAAGGCCATGAAGTTAGATCTTTCCTGCCTCACGTTGAAATAGAAAAGACACGTAAAACGAAATCTGTTATATATGTAGATCGATGTCAAGATGAATCTCAAATATTGCTTAACATTTAGCTATACGGGTAGCTGTAGCTATAGCTAGTTCTGGTCTATGGCGTACCGAAATGAAACCTCTCCGCAGAAATATTTTATAGGCAACCAACTGTGAAATCAACAAAATATGTGTTTTTTTAACTAAGCAACCTTTAGGGCAGGAGTCACCAACCTATTTGGAACTGAGAGCTGCTTCACAGGAACTGAGCCATATGAAGGGCTAGCAGTTTAGGTTTAGGCCCTAAACTTATCTAAACTTTATGTATAATAAACATGTTATAAATGTTTTTTTTAGATATTGTCTTTTTTTTTTGTCAATCAATATAAATGCAAATGCGATTAAATAAGAATATCAACAGGATAAAATTAAATTTTAGATACTAACTGATGAGTTGTGTTATGTTGACAGGTCCTTGGGTGACTTATGTGGTCCTTGGGGGCATCCCGGTTCCCACGGGCACCATGTTGGTGACCCTTGCTTTAGGGTTATCACATGCATACTATTGCATAATTGCATACTATTTATGGTTTACAATTCATAAACGTACACAATTAAATTATTAATATTATTATTTTATACAGTAAAATGTACTATATAATTATATTCTGACTGTCAGCATGCTGATCGTTTGCATTTGGCTTGTGAAACGGCTCAATCTTGAAACTCGGGTTTTTCCCATCTTGAAAACCGTGTTTTTTCAACTTAAAAACCACAACCTCTGACTCATCTGGAACTCAGCATTAAGATGGGGGTCGGACTCCATTTGTTTTTATATAGTGATAACTAATTGGAAGCATTTCACAAAAGTGAGGCCCTCTAATGCTAACAGTCTTACCATTAAGGGATTCATACGCTATGAACGGCTCAGATCCTCAAACCCATGGGCTGCCAGCCCACTTTCTGGTGCAGTAACGCTGGTCTTTCTTACTACTTCAAAAAGGATGGGGCATAATTAAGTGGACTGGCCAAAATGGGATTATCACTGACCAGCAACTCATCGTGGAGAAACACTTTATATCTCCTGCCATCAATGTGCAGCCAGAAAATCCTATGCCTCAGATCATGTTTTAGAATTCATATTGATATTTAAAATGAAAAAGGTCAAGCTGCCTTGAATAAGCGAACACATTCGGGTACAAAAGACCTACGCTTCTGCTGCCACTGCGGGCTGTGTCATCAATGCCGTGTCTCCTTAAGCAAATGTAATAGAAGGATCAAAGGTCTTGTTCTCCAGTGACAGATGAAGCTGCCTTTGAAATTCAATAACTGAAACCTTAACTAACATCGTGAGTGAATCGAAGAGTTAACATTTGTAAGTGCGGTTAATGCTAAAGGTTAGAGTAAAGCATGCTTCTTAGTCTCATTGGATTACTTGGGGATAACCTCCCTCCGTGTAATGAAAATTTCTTTAATATACACCAGTTCATCAAGCTGAGAAATTTAAGTGCATTTTATTTGTTTATGTTTTTTTTTTTAATTTATTACACAGAAAGACAGAAAACAAAACCAAATGGCATTTGTTTCTATATTAAATCTCCATATGAACATTGCGAATATAGCATGGCATGAATTTTTCATTGGTTCAAGATTATTTCTTGAAGACTGACAGCTTTTATCTGTCTTCTTTTTTGGTCTGTGATTGGTGAGGGGAAGTTGCTGCTTCATGAGTAAAGCTAAGGGCTCTGTCTTCAAAAGACATGAAGTCCCCTCCCCCCCCCACCTCCCCAAGGGAAAGTGTTTAACCTTTAACCTCGGTTTGCGTACCAAACACCAACAGACACTCTAAAAGTGTCCCAAGACACATATAGCTGTCATATTGGATAGCACTGGAAAATGGGATCCTCTGTCGATCAGTTCAAAGGCCGCAATGCACATGGGACCCTTAACCGATGATCAGTGAGCATGTCGTTTCGGATGAGTCCATTACGCAAGGTTCCTCTGTGGGGCATTGCATCACTGTAAGAGTTCTAAACAGGGAACGAATCGGTTCTTTCACCTCTGTTTTTATCCTTTCTGTCCTAATTTGCTTAAATCTGGGACTTCCCTTTCTCTGAGCCGTTAGACCTCATTCGGACTAGCGCTTGGCCATCTGCCAGCAACACGCGGCCCCTCTCAACCTTGGAGAGGAGAAATATTACAGCGTCTGACAGTATCCCCTCTCAGTACTAAAAGACATGCCAATCACCGGTTGTTAAGCGCTTATTCTCCGGGCTGCAGGTCCTGGTGTGTGACAGTATGCAGTTCTGAACCTCACATCATCTGAGTCCCTTGAAAAATGAACCTTCACTCCATGACAGACCTCCCAAATCAATAGTGATTGATAGGTTCTTCCCCAATATACATTGCGATAGATTCTTCTCCAGCACACATATGTATGAGTCAGCAGCCGCCTGTGCAGTATTTCTTACACTGGCTGTTGGATGTCCACAGACGGACCAGCGAACCTGCCTTTCCTAACACAGATGTTCCCTTTTAGTTGACCCCTGGCCAAGCCATTCAGGGATACATTGTTTGAGAACAGCGGCTCGCTGTGTCAGTAATCACAAACCAAACATCAGTCTTCGTGCCGCCGCAGTCTGCACGGGTTTTGACCGCGAAACACAGCACAAGGGGCCAGCCCGGCGCCAATTTGGACTGTTAGCCATGAGGTGATGGTGCTCAAAGCCCTCAGCAAGGCCAAGCTTCTCTCGAGATGGTGCAGCAGGGAGATAAACAAAGATAGCGGCGTATTAACATGAATTACCCTTCAGTCTTTGTGTCTTGCGTGCTTTGAATCCAGACAGCCGGGCTGAGCAGCTCCTTTCCTGAATACTTACCAGCACTTTAAATTCAAAAAGCACATTTCTGAATATTACATTATTTTTATAATCTTACGATTCTTAGGGCCTTGTCAAGCACACACACTTGATGACTGAAATCACCTTTTCCACCCACTGCAGTAAAGGTAAAACAATGAAAACGCAATTAGCACGTCGGAGCTATGCTTTAGAATATAAAAATGAAATTAAAAATCAAATTCACGTGTAGCATGTGTAGTGAGTACTGTTGTGTTCAGTTTATTTATCCTGTTTATTTAAGCTGAAAAATACGCCGGCAGGCTTCCAGAGGCCTTGGTGATGTTGCACTTAGGTTTGTGAGATGTGGACTGTTTCCCTGCCCACACATTTGGCCAACGTTCTTATTCTTCCATTAAGGATCTAATGACCGGGGACACCTCGTTTTTGGGTATCACGCCCTTACGTTTTTTTTTTTTTGGCGTCCACCACAGTGCTCCGCAAGGGAATAATTTGTGTAATGGGATGCATGCAGAAAGATGAGTGAGAGACTGTGTAGGATGCTTCCTTTCGCTTTAGGGACTTACAAGGGGAGGAACAAGGACTCGCATCGCCACACTTCTTTAATCTCCCGGATTCTGTTACGGATGCTGTTCTTACGTCGGCAGGAGTTATACTGAGTGAGAGATTTGCTCTCTGTTCTGTCACCTGTGCAGCATTTTGTGCCTTTTGGGTTTTTCAACACAGACACTCAGGGTGATTGCTTTATGCTAATTTGTTTAGCATGAACTAGGTTAGAACTACAGTAGGAGGTGGGCACTGGTATGTCACTGTACTGGTATGTCACTGCGCTGGTATGTCACTGCACTGGTATGCCACTGCGCTGGTATGTCTCTGCACTGGTATGTCACTGCACTGGTATGTCACTGCGCTGGTATGTCTCTGCACTGGTATGTCACTGCACTGGTATGTCACTGTGCTGGTATGTCTCTGCACTGGTAGGTCACTGCGCTGGTATGTCACTCCACTGGTATGCCACTGCACTGGTTGAGTTACAAGTGGTAGCTCCTGTGAACAAGGCCCGATGCCTGCAGGTCCAAATCACGGCAGTGATGGAGGACAGGTCCGGGGGCCTGCTTTTACTCTTCTCTTTCAGTCAGCCATCAGCGGGGGCCTGAATCAGCCCCTCCCACCCCACTAGGGAAAAATTATAGCTGAAGGGCTTACCTGTGGGAATTGCCCTTCAGGGGTGGAGGGGAGGGCAGGGGGGTGCCGTGTGGTTGGCGGCTCGGCGACCTTACGCCAGCCATCCCCGCGGAGGCCAGCGGGCTGCGAATGCAGGGTGGCAGGTGGCAGACTGCGGAGGCGGCCGTCCGTTTATAGAGCTGGTGGGCGGCAGGCTCTACCAGGCCTCCGCTTTCTGGACGGGGTGTCCGTGTTGCGATGGGCGTCTGCGGGCAGCTTCTCACCGATCGCCTTCGCACGCCCTCCGGGGAACGTTCCAGAATGCGTACAGAAAGCTGCATGTGAATATATTAAGTTCACAATTACGTCTCCTGCGTCCTTCATACGATGAGATGCTTACTTCCTAGCCTCCTGCAGGCTGTCGATTAATCGCACATTAACAAATAAAAATATAGTAAATAATAACCTCATAAAGACTAGCAGTGTCGGACAATAATGGCAACAGCAACGGTAAGTAATGCAGGCTACAGGAGCGGCAAATGACGCAAACAGATAACAAATGAGGCAGAATCACAAAATAGGTCAAAACTGAAGCAACAAAGCAGAGATGAGCGCAGTGATGATGTAATGTGTTAGTGATCAGCTGCCGCCGAACAGCCTCATGATAAGTACTGGTGTTTCTGGTAGGAGATGGCAGGGTGACTGGTGGCCCTGGTGACGTTGCCTGCTTTTCTGCGGCGTCGCGTGGAGAAAATGTCCTGAAGTGAAGACAGAGGTGTGCCGGCGATGGGCAGATCAGCCATCTGCAGACCCGCCGCTGCTCTGTGGGGCTGAGGATGGATTCCATCGCGCCGCTGACAGCTGTGGCGGCGACAGCCGGTCTCCTCCATTGGGTTAGGAAAAGGGAGAGCTCTACACGTGTGCGTTCGCCCGCTATATAACCTGGATGGCTTCTGGATGCCACCTGTGCCCGTGCAAAGATAAGCGCGCATGGAGAGCCGTGGGCGGGCGTCGTGCCCAGGGGGCTCGCTGCCCGGGTGGCACATGTCAGCGTTTTCTCCAGGATGGGTTGCATACCGCTGAGGTATGGCCAGGGCTGCCCATAAGGGGAGAGAATGGGGAAGATGTTCAGGGGTACAGACACTAGGGGGAGCCCATGAGTGCGTGAGCATGGATACTAGAACTCAGGTTGGGAGGAGGTGCTCTTCAGAGGTCTAACTGTGTCTTCCTGTGGCCCTGCATGTGACAGGCCTCGGTTCATGGAGCGCCTTGGCCAGATGAGAGAAGGCTACAAGAAATCACAGCAGACTCCAGAGCAGTTCACAGAAAGGTCCTGTCAATGGTGGTGCCATATTTTTCTGTAGATGGAGGCAGTGAGCTATTTTAACGATGCCACGATATCTGGATGGTTCAGCAGGGTTTACCTAAAATGGGTCCCCAAAGTTTACTTCAGCCAGGTACTCCTCTCCACTTAGCCTATAGAGGGAGCCCTTGAGAACATCTCGCTTCCCGTCATCCGTCCCAGCGCCTGGCCCGTGACACGTTTCAGAACGCGACGTGGTAATGGTATTGTTTCTATGTGTGTACACAGACTTCGGATGCACGGCTATTATGGAGTGGCTGTCAGCTGCTAAGGTCTTAATAGCATTTTTATGGTGATTTATTCTTTTCCGTCGATTTGTTAATGCCCTCATCCGGAGGGATTTGCAGTGCTTACATTTTGTAATCGTCTGTGTTGTTCGGCCCAGCTGAAGACCCCGCTGGTCGTCGGGAGCCCTCGTCTGTCTGTCGGGAAGGGTAGAGCGGGGGTTCGCGTTCCAGCCAAGTGGTTTGGGGACAGACAGAGGGGCGGATCAGTTGGGGAGAGAGGATCCGTTCTGGCGAGTGAGGCCGCGGATGCCCGCTAGCTCTCCTCATTGCCGTGGGCATTGGGCGAGGGGCCGTCCGTCATGAAGCCCTGGGTGAAACCTGTGGAGCGTGACTTCCGTACCAACCGAGCCGCCTCGCTGCTCCCGCTGCATGCCCCTCCTCCACTGCCCTCCCAAAAGCTAACCTTTTCCACCAAAATAATAATAATAAAAAAAAAAACAATATTTAATTTTACAAATGAGATGCCTCGGCAAGCCTCCAAAAATAAGCAGAATAATTCTCCTGAAAAATCCCTTAAGCACTTGAGTAATCTTGCCATGAATACCAGTTATAAATCACCCTTTCATGAAATTTCAAATAATAATTCATTACATGGAAGGAAGATTTATTTCTTTATTTCTTTAAATGTATATATGTGCGTGTGTGTGTGTATATA
>JAABNY020000025.1:3433863-3451323 GCA_015164015.2 Brevimyrus niger
ATACACACACACACAAACTGTATATATACATTGTGCATTGTGTGTATATATATATATATATATATATATATACACACACACACGCACATATATACATTTAAAGTCCTGTTGATGAGGATGTCGCTCACGATGATCATATGATCATGTTAGAGCAAGGCTGAGCACTGACACTCAGTGCTGAAGGGCGAGTGCTTTAATTGGCTGGAAAGAAGCACCCTGAATTATCAGCACTGGTGGAAACAAGAAGCCGGATTTCACAACGTAGAGCTGAAGAGTCACAGTGTAGTCTTTCCATTCATAGCTGGCCCATTGGAACTGTTTGTCCAATTTTTTGGTTCTATTTTAACTCTTCGGTCCAAGTATAAAATGGGCCCATCTGTTTTCTGTTTTAATAGTTGTAAGTTGTATGTGAAATGGTTGGCCATGTTTTACTGTTCACACTGATTCTTAAATGTTGCATTTAGAGACAGACTGCAAGAATAAAGAAGGGTGACTTAAGCGGGACTGGGTGACCTGCCATAGGCTGTTAGAATAACTCGCCAACCCACTCAGGATGCTAGAAACAGACTTGTGCTGTTTGCTCAAGGGGCCAACTTGCATGGGCTGCTAGACACAGTACATCCTGTGTGGTTCTCTCTGGCCAATATGGAAGGGCGACCAGTCACACTGTGCAGCCCAGCAGACACAAACACCACCTGCACAGATTACTGGGCACATCTGCTAACTTGCATGGGATTAGTAGTATGGAAAAAATTAGAGTAGACTTATTTGAGTAGTTTCATTAAAGAGTTCTATTATCCATCACTTTTGAAGTAAGCTGTCAAGGTTTCTTAAGGCTTCCCCATTGAGCTCCTCTAAAATCCTAATGCTTTTGTCGGTATATATATAGACAGTTGCAAAACATATTTAAAAAAACCTTGGAACAAATTAAAACTTTATATTTTTTCTGTGTTGCTTTATTCTAATATTCTCAGTATTTACCGGCTCCTGTCAGTGCTGTGCTTTATGCAATTCAGGCATATACCACCCCCCTATCCCCCTGTAAGGGAATATATATTTCTCTTGTTAATTTTGAGTCATTTCACTTGCTGTGTTATTCAGTGTTTGTGGCATCATGGGTTCATGTTCCCGCCATCTGAATTGCAGTGGTGAGCCTCCCGTTTGCAGGAATATCTGTAAATCGAAGAGTTAAACTGCCATGGAGGAGGGTCCACTGAGCCCCTGAGTCTATGGAGAGCAGCCACCGATAAGTCTGTAGAATTCTGAGGCGGCGTTATCCCTAACCAGCAGCGATAGCCTTGTAAACAAAGCCTCTCTCCCCTCGATCTTCAGTAAAGCATGAAATGGATTCCCCGGCTTGGCCTCGGAGCCTCACCAGAGGGCCCGGCCCCCGCTTTCCCTCGGCCCACTGCGTACGAGTTTGCTGCTGCGAGGAATCACTCAGTGTGCCTGTGGAGAGCGGGAAGGTGCATCCCTGGCACGACTGGCAGATTCCAGGGAGTAATTTGTAAAGGGGGGGGGTGCTGTCAGTGAAGTTGGTAGTTCCTGGTCCCCCCTTCTGAATCGAACCCTACAGGTTTGGAGTGACTCCAGACACCGCCGCCCCCTCCCTTGTTTGCACAAGAGCTGTGCGGATGAACGGGAGTGTTGTTGCAATGTAGGTCACCCCACACTGGAGGCCTCAGACGAGCCCGGCGGGGCTTTGCCAGGCCTGAATGGGCGATTAGCTCCGCTCAGCGGCTGGGCTGGCGCACTCCGCGTGCCCCAGGGGGACTGCGACGGCCCTCAGCGGTGCCACTACTCTGCTCCACCCATGATCAATCACATGCAAATGTAAAGGTTAGCAGTGGCGTGCGCTAATAGGGAAAAAATGCTTAGTCTTCTTCTAATATTTTTGGATATCCTACAGAACTGGTTTGAACCGGTATACTGGATCGTTTGGTGGCCCCAAGTAATTGCTAGTTCCCTGCTCTTTGAGAGTGTGAAAAGTGAAGGAAATATTCACATCGAGTACCGTGGCTCTGAACGTTGGCCACCTGGCTGCCTAACGGCCGACCCGGTGGGAATGTGATCTCAAATGATCTGAGTGAGCGCAAGCGTTTATACAACATTCATCTGACTATTTGAAGTATAACTTGCCCTGCATGGAACTTAATTGGGTGCAGTAGTCTTGCACATTGCTCAGGGTTTGAGCTGTGTTATTAAAACATATTTGTAAACTGGGGACTACAATAACCAGAGGTCTTTCCAAATGAATGGGAAATGCACAAACTCAGATCACACTTCCAAAGTAGCCATTGTGGTAGTTCATCAGATCTGTTTCAGAGGATGACAGGAGTCAGAAGCCTTATTAGATGAGGTTCCAGAGTGCAAAACATATACCGTTATTTTATACATTTATACTAAGGGAAACATCAGTGGCAAAAAACAGCATTAACATACTTTGGATGGGATGACCTTATAGGTCAGATTACAATAAGAGGCTCTCAGCTCGGTCACCCCATGATAGCTACTGAGGAAAACTACATGGTCGCCTCTTCAGCTATGTGATGCAATATGCCAGAGTTACAGTAGGTGGCAGTGAGCTGTCATTTCAGGCTGCTGAAAAGCACTGAGGCTTGAGCTAATCTTATATAACTGAGGATTATGTTTCATTTGTGATTTATCGATTGTTTTTGCCTGCTGTTACCCTGTTTTAGTAAGTCCCCTTTAATCCTGACCGCCTCCATGCAGCTCCTCGAGAATAATTCTCATGGCTGCAATTAAGTTTATAAAAGGTGCTGCCAGAGACAGAGCTCCACTCTCCTGCACCTTACAGAGACATTCAGAGAATCCCCTACTGCTACTTCTAAGAGGAGCTGAATAAGTGACACTTGTGTGTGGAGAGTTGACCTGGCTGGTGATGATGCTGCAGTTGGAAGAAGAATGAATAGGTGTCACGTTTTCCTTGAACCCGTAACATGAGTTCATTTTCATTTGAAGCATATAAAACTGAATATGGTTTTGCATACCACCCTACATACATGAATATCGATGGGAATCCCTCTTAGCAATGGATGTTGTATGTCAGGGTTGGATTGACTTCAGGTTCTTCAGGTTCTTCAGTTCTGGTTACATACTGGAGATGTTATCTTTTTTTCACATCTTTTCCACTGCAGTTTCGGCCAGTGCCCCAGCATGCCCTTGGTTTGTGGTCATGTGTGTTAGGATGCTTATATGCGAGAGTCCTGTGGCTGATTTGCATCCCCTCGATTGTGCTTGCCAGGATAGGTTCCAGATCACCACTCAAAATAAATGAGTAGTTAATGACAATGAACAGATTGTTGGGCAAGCAAATGAAGAGTACAACTATTAGGGCGAGTACTTGAAGGGGCCAGCTTGTAGGGTAAGTACATCAAGCATAAAACTTTTAGGGCAAATGCTTGAAGGTTGCAACTATTATGGAAGTACTTGAAGTGGTCAACTTGTTGGGTAAGTGCATCAAGCATAAAACTGTTAGGACAAGTACTTGAAGGGTACAGCTATTAGGGCAGGTTTGTCAAAGGGTCCAGCTTGTAGGGTAAGTACATAAAGGGTACCGCAGAAGACCACTTGAAGCAGGAATCTAATCTGCAAGTTCCCGGCTCTTTGTAATGACACATCCTGCTACATTAACTCCACCTCCTTATCCTTGTTGTCGCTTAGATACGATGGACCAAGACAGCGGGCAGCGCATCAGACCGCTTCCAGGACTCCAGCGTATTCAACGAGACGCTGCGTATTGCCAAGATCCAGAGGCACCAAGGGGGGCGCTACTACTGCAAGGCTGAGAACGGCCTGGGCTCGCCCGCCATCAAGTCCATTCGCGTTGACGTCTATTGTGAGTGGGCATGGGCTAAGACGTGGCCGCCGGTTCATCCTTCCGGGTTAACCATCTGGGGCAGCTCACCGTGCTTTTTTGATTCTGTTTTTTATCGTTAGATTTTGTACTGTGCATTTCATTTAAATGCATCTATCCTTGTGCTATCCTTGAGGAGGTTGCTGGAGGATTGCCAAGTGAACTTGGAACCCTTTCCAGTTTATATTTTACATCCCTAACCGTCGGAGTGCATGCCGGATGGTGTGCTGCATCCCAAGGGCTGATTTACTATTCTGCCTGCTTGCCATTTTGTTCTGCTGGTTTTAAGCAGGTGCAATCGTATGTTATTTCACTAGGAAATTGCTACTCAACTATGCTGCCTCTCAATCCTTAGTCAGCTGTCATTATGAGGAAAGAAAAAATATTTCCCATATTGCAAGCTGCGACGTCTTAATATTTATAGTTCCCCATTCAATCACAAAAACTTGGGCTTCAGATCGGCGGTTGCAGATTCTGTCTCCTTCTGTCAGTGTCTAGGTGATGAGCTTTAGCCCTTGAGAGCTAATGTGCTTTTGCACATTATACGTGGTTTGACAGCTTGTGTCTATATGTAGGAATGTGAGCTTGCATACAGATTTTTACTATCTTCATTTGGAACACACACATATACTGTACCCCTATATTAGTAGAGATGTTTGTGGCACTCCGACCAAAACACGGAAATGGAATAGTGAGAGTTAACAAAGATGTGAACTCGTATTATGTGAAGGCCATTGTTAGGCCTATTCATTGAAGGTGTGATTCACTAACAAATTGGTTAACATTTTTGAGTGTATGGACTGGCCACTGAGTATCTGGGTAGTAAAAACAGTCCATTCTTTCTAGTGCATTTCTAACCAATTCCAGGAACCAGAAACAACACTTCAACTCGACATTTCTCAGGCTTAAATTTTATACATTCAGTCAACTGTCCTTCGTCTTCTGTCAAACATCAAATCAGATTTTTGAAAGGGATTAAATGCTTTTAAATATGATTAAAACCAAGATGTTTAAATATCTTGTTCTAACAAATCATCTGTAGGCCACATCTTGATAAAAACAGCATAAATGTGACAGAAAAGCTGTTTCTTTAAAAGTTGTTATCAGATCATTTAAGAAAGCAAACATGACCCAAGCCTGGAAGAATAAAAGAGACAGTCTGGATGTTTGCTGTGTTGTATCATTCATCTGAAAGTTTTTTCCAGGTTATTCATATGCATAACCAAACCACTAAGTCCGGTTTGCACTGGCTGTTCGCACATCACACTGTCAAATCAAATGTTGGTCCATCGAGTAAAATATGGAGCATGGAGTGGAGTCCCACAGAAGTTGGCTGTGTTTCTTCTCCCTCTCGGTGTGCCTTTATCTTTTTTTGACCTTCCATGGAAGTTTCACCGACTGCAGAGGAAAGACAAGATAGACCATATGGGAAAGCAATACTGACAGGGGGCCAAGATGGAAGTGGCTTACCAGGGAACACTAGGTCTGCCATTGATTTTATTTCATGTACGCCAAGAGGCTCATCCTTTTCTGTGACTCTGCAACCCCCCCCCCCCCACAAGGTGTGACTTTAGCTGTTGCCTCTGTGGGAAGCGGTCATTGATGATTGACTCCTATTATAGCATCTGGGCTATTTTTTTAGATTTTGAGACCTTATTCATACATTCATTCATTCATCATTCACTCATTCATTTCAATTTGCCGTGGAATTCAACTCTGAAGCATTTCTCATTTATGACCTCAGTGAATTGCGGCTTCAGTTGTTCCCTGGCTAAAGTGTGGTTTGGCAATCCCTATGCTCTCCTCAAAGAGGGTTGGCTTTCAATCACAGTTCAGCAGCATTATTCACAAGAGGGTGAAGAGTGCGGGAGGGGGTAACATCAGAATGAACACGTGCAGGAATTTTCCTTAAGGTGATTTGGCAAGCCAGTGGCAAGCGCAGTGCAATGTGTGTGCAGTGAGTGA
The DNA here is from genome assembly GCA_015164015.2 of Brevimyrus niger. Classification (NCBI taxonomy): domain Eukaryota; kingdom Metazoa; phylum Chordata; class Actinopteri; order Osteoglossiformes; family Mormyridae; genus Brevimyrus; species Brevimyrus niger. The sequence continues at coordinate 3,439,706 of JAABNY020000025.1, forward strand.
GCTCTTTGTTGTACAAATCTTAGTGGTAAAGGCTGAGGACCCTTGGGCGAATCTCAACTCCTCAACAAGCAATTCAGGTATGAGGTATAAGACTGGACATCATATACAGTAGGACATGATCTACGCATACAAGATATTTTGATAGCTCTGTTTTGGATGTTCAGTTGTACTGCCTGAGCTTTTTTCGGTTCAGAGGCCTTCAAAGAGATAATTTAAGGCATGTAGGAGTGTGAGGTACGATGGGGCTCACAAGTCCCAGAACTCATGAAAGGCGAGGGGGAAAATTCGGGGCGAGTCACAGCATTTTATAATGATGCTATGGTTCTCCAGCGCGGAAGCGTGGGGAATTATATGTACCGCATGTAACTCATTAAAAAAAGGCATCTGTAACCCTTTGCTGTAGTCATATTTATATCTGCACTTGCTAATGACAAATGTTTCTTGCCGTTAGTCTGTTTTTAGGTCAATATTTATGTAAAAATGCATGTTTTTGAAGCCAATTAGTGGTAGGATCAGTCCACAGCTTTCAGTCCAGGTAGACTGCGGTTCTTCCCACCTGAGCATAGGCACGGGAACACAGGCTCAGCACGCAGAAAGTCGGATCCCCCAGTAGACTTTACTGAAGTTCTTTTGCATCTTGGATTACGCGTTAACAGTTAACAGCAGTAGTCCCCCTGGCCTCTGAGCCATCGCAAGACAGTTAGCATAACCGTTTTTCTTTGATGAAGCAGACGAGAAGTGAGCCGCACCTGAGGTCCGCCCGCTTCAGGGGGCTGCTGCGCCGCGCTTGTAATCCGGCCATCGTGACGTTTCAGATGAGGCTGTGGGTGGTTTATTTTTATTTTTTTTATCTGCTTTGCTCCCTCCATTATAATTCAAATTTGAAATGAGTGTGTTAGCATAAATTAAATTGTTGCGTATTCAATGGGCCCAGTAAATTGTTTAGCATTGTAAATGGGTTAATTGCCATCCAACCAAGTTGCTCTGTATAGATGCCATTGCTGATATGAATAAATTAGTGCCGGGAAAATGAAAGGGGTTCCCTAAGTAGATTTAGACACCTGTAGCACATTCTTCCAGGACATGCCCCCCCGTTCCCGGGGTAGCGCAGCTCTTCCAGGTCACCTCAGTGTGTGCAGGGTGCTGATCATTTTCACGGCGCACGTGAAGCGGCACTGATCTTAGCCTCTGCTCTGTCAGCCCGCCAGCGGAGCACACACACACACACACACGGTCCCTCCGCGCAAATCGAGGAGCACCACCGAATGGCCTGTGTTTTCAGCTCACCGCTCAACAGCCTCCCCCCAACTTTGAAACCAGCAATTACGATTTCATTTTGTAGAGTGGATGGCCCCAGCTGCTAGCTGTCGGCGTTAGCGCCCGCGTCATCGCCCCTATCTGCAGCCCAACGTGGACGGGAACGTGACATCCATGCTTTCTCTGCAGCCGTGGGATTACTTCTTTTGTCCTTGCATTGTCTCTGCGCCTCGGATTTTCCCTTTTGATCTTGACCGTGGGAAACTGCAAAACGAGATTAAGTGCATCTGTAGCCAAAGCAGCTTTCCAGTAGACGGAGACTGTGATCGCCACAGTGCTGAATGGCTGAGGATGCTCCTTGCTGACTTGCTGCTGATTAAACCCCATCTTCGGCACGCCCGCCTGAGAAAAGAGACCAGCTGTGTAGCCGACGTGAGACTGGGGCATATTAAAATTGACGTGTCACAATATGAGCTGTTTCAAAAGGCCCCCACAACAGTTAGACATGAGGAGAGAACTTTGAAGTTTATTAAAGTATCTGGAGTCATTCATCGGAAATGGATACGTTTATACCGGATTCATCAAAGGCCGATTATTATTTCTTCTTCCATAAAAATGGATGCTTTATATTTATGAAACCAATAAAAAAATCATTTTCATCTCAAGGAACCTGTGAACATCAATGATAACACAAAATCGACCAAGTGCGCAGTTGGTCACAGTAAAGAGTGAGAGTAATGTGCAGGTTTGGATATCACAGCACAGAGACCAGCAGCGGCTTATGTGTCCTGAACCATTGAGGAGGAAGGCCTCTGTCACTCATGGGGACAGCATCCTCAAGATATTAATGCAGGCAATAAGAAGAGGCCAGAGCCTCATGAAGATACAGAGACAGTTGCAATCAGTCAGCACGGCTGATTCAGTGAGACCCAGGCCACTGGATTAGGTACCCGAATGAGACATTATGCAGATACTGCTGGTTTCTGGATCGCTTGCATATTGTTATTTTTTAATACAGTCCACCCATTGAGGGCTGGTCAACTTCAATATACGCAAAGGGCACCATGCGTATATAATGGGTGTATGTAGGTATGCATTATGTATACTGGTGGCAGAAACACTGACTTGATCAGGTGAATTATTGGAGTCAGGGAGAACCTGAAGGTTGACAGTTTGAAAGGGACTGAATAAATCAAGGCCAAGGAGAATGTATATTGTAGGCGGCTTCTGTGAACAGAATGCATTGTACACTGAACCCTGCAACCACATTACTGGACTTATTGACTGAGATGAGCCGATAATGCTAAAGGGATTTCTAACTTCAGGGACATCATTTTCTCAAAATGGCTCCTTAAATGCATCCATGCCACTATTTAGGTTTTAACACATACCTATTATTGCTTTAAATTATGTTTATTGTATATATCCAATATTGTGCCAACTGCAAGTAATGGAGATTTATTTAAGAATGTGTGACAATGAATCAATCACAAATCAACCATCAATTATAACCTCCCATTCAAATTTAGTTTAAGGGTCATTCGTAGAAAAAGTATAGGTACACAATAAATCTAAACAAATTTTTTTTTTTAGCACACAACCATCATAATAGGCCCTTTCAAAAAACATGAGACGAGTCAAGGTAAACCTCAGGGTTTGGACAGGTTTACAGGGCGTAGGAAAGAACAAGACTCATCCATCTACATTGGCAGCGACAGCCACCTGACTCTACAGTCCAGGGATACATTCCCCACAGTCTTGCACAGTTGCAACTCTTCAGTTGATTGGTTCTAACTATGTAGTGCTAACGCTGTTAATAACTGTGCTTTCAAGACATGTAAGCCAGGAAATCTGTCCCCATCCACATCTCACCCCCACGATAACATCTATTCTTTTTATGAATGGCTGTAACTAATGTCTTATATTTGACCCACTTTCTTAAGAATGGAACAAATGGTTAGTATTTGCATAAATTATGCAAACGTATGCTTCTGTAATTAATGGGAATTTGTAATTAATGGCATGATTGTAGCCTCTCATTATTCTTACAAGGACATCCCTTAAAGATTCCGCATGGCCTTTATCAGTGCACATTAATAAACATTTATGGTAAAATATAATTCTGCTATCACAACTACTAAACATTTCCTCACATTCAGGAGAGTAGAAAAGTAGCTTCAGATGGTTGGCCAAATGCAAAAGTGTAAAGGTCATTCTATTAGCATAAAGTTGATGATAGAATTAAATCACTAGTAAAGTCCTGTACTCTTAGTGAATGAGGAGTTCAAATAAATAGCCCTGTAGAGAAGCTCCTCTGGGCTGCTTTGGGTGGATCTGTTAGTTGGAACCACAGGCCAAGACTTAGAGGCATAGCTGTACAAGAAAAGGCCAACAAGAGCAAACAACCACAGTCTAGTAGAAGGGGAATGTGGAACTGGGGACAGTGACAGCACCTGATTTTCTGATACTCTGATTGGCTAACAGTTACTAGGTCAAAAAATATGTATTAATAAACAGTTTTCTCAGTGAAGGGGAAGTTTTTGTTCAGTTAGCTGCTCAGGCTCCAGACAAATTGGAGGAATAATAGTCTCTGGCAGACGACAGCCAGTCAGTGGTTCACAGATTGGGCCAGGAGGCAGGGAAGACCTCGTCATGCGCCCCTGGGTTGCAGCAGAAAAAGCGATATGTATGGCTTGTAGTGAGACCCAGCGCCTAGCAACGTCGCACAGATAACAGTTTCTTTACAATGAACATGAACTTATGAATCCTTCAATATAGAATTAAAAGAAGAGATGAAAATGAAGTGAGCAGTGGAACCTTTCTATTGATATTGATGTGGTAGCTAATTGCGGCATCATTCCAGGTCTTAAACATGCCTTATTAATCACCAGGATGCTTTAAACCTGCATTCCCACTCAGCAGCTGGTAAGAGCTCAAGGCCAGATCCCGTGGAGTAGCCAGGCAGAAAAATCGCGGGTAGCCGGGGGCGAAATGCTTTGGTCATTTAAGCTTTAACCCCGATGGAACCCTGACTCATGTATGACAGTGGTGATACTAGTAAGCCCAAGAGCCAGACTTTCAGAGCCGTCCTACTGGCACCACAGGAGGTCTGCTGATCTACCAACAAGGGCCATTCTTCAGAATGCTTTATCTCTTATGGGCACACGTACATTTTAACTGTACTTGCGCTGCATTACCAGCCTTGCTTGCATGTTGCTATGGACAAAAGCATCTGCAGTGTGGAGAAGCAATTAAAAAGGCCAATAGGATGTTGGGTAACACCTGTAGGTGAGTGGAGGTTAAGTCAAGGGAGGCAACGCTAAGATTATATAACTCTTTGGTAAGACCGCACCGAGAATATTTTGTGCAGGTTTGGTCACCATACCAAAAAAAGGACATTGCTGCCTTACAGTGGGTTCAACATCAGGCTACAAGAATGATTCTTGTCTTAGAGGAATGAAGACTAAGGGGAGACTTGTTCCAGATGTATAAGATTCTGATAGGTCTGGATGCTGTTAAGCCAAATATTTACTTCAATATTAGTTCAAACACAAGAACTTGTGGCCATAGGTGGAAATTAGCGGGAGAACATTTTAAATTGGATTAGAGAACCCACTTCTTTACACAGCGTGTAGTTATAGTATGAAATAGTCTTCCTGTTAGTGTAGCTAAAACCTCAGGTTCTTTAAATCAGAGCAAGATAAGATTTTAACAACTCTGATCTATTAGTGAAGTTCTCCCCAAACAAGCTCGATGGGCCGAATGGCCTCCTCTCGTTTGCAAATTTCTTGTGTTCTAATGCTCAGTAAATAATTGCAAATGTGAATGGTTGCTCCACAGGTTGACAGCCATCACATGTGCCCTCAGATCCCTGGTGAGACTGCACTCGTCTGTTCTGCAGAGAGCAGCTAAACAATTATTCAGCCATCGTTAAAAGATCGGGTTTGAGAGCTGACCTAATATAAATTGTACGCGCCAGGAAATGAGTCATACGACAATGCAATTCGAAGCAAATCAAACTTTTTAGGATTCGATCCAAGATTAAGTTTGAGAACCGAGATACCACTATACAGTATATGATTTTATATGATCCAAATTATTTCAGTACTGTTTTTTGGCTCACGCGTCTGTGAGTTTCTGTGATCTTTTGGGAAGCTCTAAATATTTTCACGTTTAATTGTTCACAGCCAACTTCAGCAAATAACTGAAACTGCAAATGTGAACTTGTTACCATTTCAACATACATAGAAGAGAGGAACGTCGGTGTTCAATGGATTTTAAATCTGGCCATTTTTTCCATCTCTATCTTTGTCTGACCTGTTGAACTGACCTCATTAACAGCGACGGGCACTTGCTGCCATCCGGCTTTTTATTTTAAACCACACTGTTAAATGTACTACCAGAAAATTGGTTTGGCGTTACCTCAGACACTAAGCCTGCACTTAAAAATTCCCTTTTCCCCCTCTTTTTTGCGGTTCCATTGTCTCCAAATAGGTGTTAGAAACATAAAACGTTTGTTTATATGTTTGACTTTTATTTATCGTTTGAACATTTTGTTGGCCACGAGAATTAGTACTTTAAAAAAATATATAAAATTAATCAATAAGCACCCGTATGCCAGTCTGTAGAAGGCTGTTGATTTGATTTGAATACTATGTTGGGCAGAGTGACCGAATCACTGCAGTGCTCTTGAGCAAGGCCTTTAAACCGCAAAAATAAACAAACAAACAAACAAATAGTTCCAGGAGTGCCAAACCAAGCAGTTGAGTACTCCATGACTGTGCCTCTTTATAATCAACTGTTTGAGTTTTTTATACTCATCAGAACTGTAATTCTTTTTCAATATTGCAAATAAAAACTGGTACAATTGCTTAAAATACTGTACTAGTACAAACGTGAATGCTGGAAAAACTTCTAAAATGTGGAGCTACACAGAGACAGGAGTAAGCAACTGTTTCCGCTACTCTGCCTCTCTTTTTCTAGAAGTAAATTACCTCAGTTGGGATGGTTTATAAGCATGGTTTGTGCTATTGATTATTAGATCTAATAGGCGAGACTGATTAAAATGTTACCTGCCCATGCTTAGTTTGTGGCCTGACATAGCTGTAGCTGTGCTACCAGCTCTTCTATGGCGTATCTAACATCTGCATTAGGGATGGTGTTTGAGATTTAAACATCTAAAGCTATAAAGGCAAGTTAATTTTGTGAGTATTGATTAATTCTTTCAGTATGTAGCGTTTTGTAATGTTCTCGTTCAACTGAGCTGTGCTTTTTAAGCTGGAGGCTTTTCTTAATCCTGGGAATAAAAAAATAAAAAAAGCGAACGGGATTGTAGTATTGGCCTGTGACATGGAACAGCCACCTCCATCACCAACCTGTGACAGGCACCATAGCTGGAGCGCTGCCCTGTTCCTCTCCGAAGCAGCAGACCAGGAGGCCGCCTCCCCCATCGATCCACTGGTGTCATAGCATCCCTAAGGGCTAGTTTTTCAGCTGTTTTCGCAGCAAGAGGTAGCTGACCACAGCTGCGATAGAGAGCCCTGCTTCAGGCTATGGATCATACTTCAACACTAGCATGTTAAAAAGCACTTACTGTATGACTTCCACAGCCCAAAAAATCCTGCCTATCCAGCTGACACTGTGCCTCTCGAGGTCCTTAGGCGACTCCGGGGCCTTCGGCCAGAAATCACAGCCATGTCGAGCAGGAGAATCAAACATTCACAAGTTAAAATCCTTCCTGCTTTGCAACGTGTGCCTATTTTTAGGTAGGTCTGGGGCATAGCTCTGCTAAAAATATCTGTACCACACTCTGGGTTCAGGGAATCAATTTATGTCGCTGTACGTAATTTACAACTTCATCCTAGCTAAAGGGAGACCCACTGTTTTGAGAGTTTGTTTTTGAGGATGAGACAGAGTTATTGTTGCCGTGTTCAATTTATTTTTGTGCATCTCGAAATCTGTGTTACCGTGACTGCTGCCTGACAGATGTCCTTTTAATCTCTGAAGGGCTGTATGAGAGACACACAGTTAATCTGCACGGCTTATTAAAAGCTATATGAATTATTCCCCTGATACATTAAGCAAATGTAAACAATTAGCAGACAATCACTGGTATGTATGTAATGGCACCCTTCAGCTCAGCCTGTACCTGTCATCCTGCATTATAAGAGTCATTCACTGAACTTGGGTTAAATATTGCATCACTGCTGCCTTGCTGGTTTACAATTTGAATTTTGTAGTAATTGCAAGCGCTGTATAACATATTGAAATCTTTTACTGTATATTCACACACATTTTTTCCCTGTTGACTTACAAGAAGCAGGTAAACATAACCAATAAGTTCTGAAAAGTTTTATATTAAAGCCTTCAAACGCCTAAGACCACGTTCCTAACATGTACAGCTGTCGCTGTAAAATGGTGTTTGCTAACAGCTCAGATACAAAATATTTAATAAATAGCAAGAAACTAAATAAATAAAGAAAGCTATACTGTGGCTGTTCTATTTCCCTCTGTGGGGTTCATACAAGGCAGCTTTTACCAGCATGTGGGACCCAACTACAGTAGTTCTTGCTCACGCTTGCTCTCTCTCGCTCTTCGCTCTCTCACGCTGTCGGTCTGGCAACACGAAGCACGAGCGGAGCGCTCATCTCGGACATAATGAGCTTCCCTTTTTAACGCTGAAAGCCGAACCGCCAGTGTCAGAGAGGTCTCTGGCATTACATGTAATCAAGCTGAGATAATTATTAGCCCAGTGCGACTGTGGCAATTCCAGCCTGTCCATGACAGAGCTGTGATGGCTTCGCCCGCCTGATGTATGTATTTTTTTTCCTCACAAATAACTCTCAGAGGTGAAAGCTGCACATTAGGACCCCCACCACCCCACCCCACCCCCCCCCCACACACACACACACACAATAACACACAGTCCAGTGACTGCTGGTGTGTGGTACCATTACAATAATATCACTGGTCTTTTTAAAGCACAATATTACAACGGTCATTTACCATAGGTTTATAAAAAGCAGTTTCTGAATAGCAGACAAAAAAAGGAGAAAGACCTCAAAGGAAGTTGCAAACTAAAACATGAATCGAGCAAATGACTTATTATTATTACTCAGTATTATACATTATCATTAATATTTTGAAAATTCCAGCCACTTTTTAGGTGTTATCAGAGATGTGGGTTATTCATTTCTTTTCGGAGTACCTAATTGCCTTGCTGACTTGTTTGAAAAGTGGTTGAGTAATCAGATTGATTAAATGTGTAAGGGCACTCAGGACTAGCTTCATAAGAGACGGGCCAAGCCGACATCCCTCCTTTTGCTCAGTCCCCTGTGCCCATCTTTGAGAGAAGATGATGTACAGTAGAGTCATTTCTGTCTGATATCAGATGTTTGGAAGAAATAGCAAAAAATATACACCACTTGCCAGATATATAATGTATAATAATAATATAATGTATAATATCAAGTATCCTCGTATTTGGAAGAAAGACATGTCAGTACTCGAGTACAGCATTGAACAGCTACACGACTTAGCTAGAATTACTCACACCCTCTGCACAGCCAGCATAGAACAGCTACACAACGTAGGGGCCGCTAGAATTACTCACACCCTCTGCAGAGCCAGCATAGAACAGCTATACAATGTTAGGGGCCCGTATAAGTACTTGCACCTTCTGCAGAACCGGCACAGAAAAGCTACAAAATGTAGGGTTCCTAGAAGTACTAACGCCCTCTGTGGTGGCAGCACAGAACAGCAACGTAATGCAGGAGCCTATAGAAATACTGCCTCCTCTGCAGCTTCCACATGGGGTAGCTGCACCGTGTTGGGGCGCCAACTTCAATTTGTCTCGCACGATGACTGTCGCAAGAAGTAGCAACACCCGTATTGAATTGGCCAGTCGAACCCGAAACTCATAACAAATAAACAAATCCATTGTATTTTGATATCAGAATTTGGCCAGAGTTGCTTCCATTCCAAACATGAATCATCACAGATTAAGAGTTCCTGGCTGAAATCCGCCTGTTTCTTAAACATAAGGCTTTACCTCCCACGTGTGCAAGCTGCCGGGATTTTGCAGTTTAGCGCTTAAATCGTCAACTGTACGCTTCCATCCATCCATCTTTCATAACCACCTGTCCAGTACAGAGTCACTACAAAAAGCTAGAATCTATTCCAGAAAGCACATGGCACAAGGCGGGGGGACACGCTATATGGGATGCTTCCATGGGATTCTTACCTGGGGTACAGTAGCTCTTACCAGGATTTATTGAACAGGAATCCATTTTTTATTATTAAGAGACATAACTTTTTTTTTCCTCTTGTCTCATTTTTTATGCCGATATCTATGTTGTTATATTATAAGCCCCCACCTTAATACTAGAGGGCAGCAGGCCAGGCGTGTAGGTGTAAGTAACAGAGTAACTGCGGTATATGGGGGCTAGCGGTCTGGAAAACGTTTAAGGCCAAATTAACCTACTGTACTGTTTACATGTCTAGACTTGAATGACAGTTTTGCATTCAATTATAATGAATTATCATAAACATCCATTTATGTTCATGTATATGATTGTATGTTTACGTAGGTGTGTTTGCGATATTGAGCTCCTATCATAAACTGGTACGATGCGATATGCATTTGCTTTCAAAGTTAATTATCTGTAATCAAACACATTGTAAAGACACTTCATCATTTTCTCATAAGGGGAATCAGTCATCACAGGGGAAGCATGTCTGCTTAATGACTGTCATGGCCTGACCTTAAACTGGAGGTGCTTGAAGTCCACAGCGATGCATGTCGGGCTCCCGCGAGGAACGCTGAGGCGTCGCCCTTCACAGCAGCCAGCCAGGTCGCTGAGCCGGCTTCTCCTGGTGTCGCACGGAAGGGCAACGCCATCAAAGAAGACGGAGTCCTTGTTCTTTGCAGTCAGCTCAGTCTTATGCTTTCCTCACTGTAGATTCAGGAGCACGTTCAGCTGATGTTTAGATGATACATTAGGCTTGTGCAAGTGGCCCAGGTCCGGTGAGGCTGTGGTGCTTTTGAAAGTCCCTTGCGATTGATGCCCTTTGATCTTATTAAAAAACCAAACTGCTAACTAGGCAAAAGAAAAGAAATATGTGTCTATTTGATGTAAATCAATATAGATCATTTCAAGTACCTGCTATAGAGATACAGTCAAGAGTAGTTCTTCATCATTGGGGGCATATAGCAGCCATTTTACTTGTGAACTTTCATCAATTCCCTGTTACTCATGTTCTGCTCCACAAATTTTTAGTATTTCAGGTTACTGTAAATAAGCAATTTCCAATTTCAGACATGATCAAGTTAATATCATAATTTACTGGGTCAGAATTATTAATTAATGAGATTTCTTATTAATAATAATAATAATAATAATAATACTAATAATAATAACAATTTCAGCTTTTTGACTATTACAGTAGCTTGTTAGGGCTCATTGTACCTGTATTAGTAATAATATCAGGAGCCTTGTTTTGTCTCTTCCTGATAGCACTCTCTCCTCCCCCTCCAGTCTAAGAATCAGAGGTTTAGGCCTCCTGCGATAGACTGAAATCTCAATAATGGCGTATTGTGGAAGAAGTTCCTCGCTCCGTTTTCGTGGCTAAGGAAAATGTATCTTCTCATTAAACGATACACATGAATTTAGCATTGTGGCTGCTGGTTATGGCAACATAACTAGCCATAGATACGCTTATGTGGGCAACTAATAGTTGATTGTTTGTCTGTCATGTGTTTGCTGTCTCCCATTGCCCTTTCTAATTGTTAAACATCATGGTTGTGTAGCTTTCATACACCGTTGATTGCTGCTCATCTTCTGTGTGTCAGTTTGTATTCATTTTAATTAGGGCTCTACCTGTTGCCACGGCAACGCACCAGGGCTGAGCATCCGGGGTGCGTGCAGCAGGGAGGGTTCTGGTCTGAGTGGGGACGGTTCAGGCGGGAGCGGCAGTAGTGCGATGTTGGCAGGAAAGGAGGACAAGCTCTAAGTTGCCGTGAAGCCAGCCCGCACGCTCAGCCTCCTAATGATGCCGTCCCCCAGTTACAGTAACGCTTTGTCATCGAATCTGCTGTTCCCTCAGTGCCTCACCCTGGCTTCCAGGGCCGCGGTACCTGCACGGGAACTGAAGTAGCTCCAGCTGAAACTTTCTTTCATTGGCTATGTAGGCCACGTCCGCAGGCACGCGGGAATGCCGGGGTGTACTTGACCCGCCATCCAGTCTGCGGGTTTCATCCAAGCTGCCCCTAAGCAGGATCCAGGGGGGCTTAGGTCTTGCCTGGGGGGGGGGGGGGGGGGCTTGCGAGGCGGCCCACGGCAAGGGGAACGCCAGGGCTAAAG
>JAABNY020000025.1:3451333-3463646 GCA_015164015.2 Brevimyrus niger
GACAGGGAACAGCGGGGGCGACGGCGCACGGGCGACGGGGCTGGAGGGGCGCGGCAAGGGCGCCCAGTAAGAAGGGGGGGGGGGGGGAGGGTGGGGGGGGGGGGGGGGGGGGGGAGGCTTGCGAGGCGGCACACGGCAAGAGGAACGCTCAGGCTTAAGGCCGGCGTGATCCATGGAGTCAAACACCCTTTGCGTTGCCCTGGAAACCAGCACTCAGCTACTCAACGAAAAAAGAGACAGGCTAAAGCAGAAACAGAGACGCCCCCCTCCCATTAGCCTGAATACTCACTGTTGTGTCCACCGTGCCCACAGATCTGGACGACCCCATAGTGACTGTGCACCAGAGCATTGGCGAGGCCAAGGAGCAGTTCTATTACGAGAGGACGGTGTTCCTGCGCTGCGTCGCCAACTCCAACCCCCCAGTACGCTACAGCTGGCGTCGTGGACGTGAGGTGCTCTCCCAGGGCTCTGACAAGGGGGTGGAGATCTACGAGCCCTTCTTCACACAGGTAGGCCAGAGGCCTGCGGCCGATTGGACCACAAGAGTCCTATTACCCTTCATATTGCACTGCATAAGGATCTAACTTCAGTCCGTCTTATAGACGTTGAAAAAATCTGACAGCTTGCTCCCAAATCCTTAAGCAACATCTCTGGCCAAAATTGATGGTATTATGATACTCAGTCTGACCTCAGACAGTCAATAAGTGTACACACTAGCTAATCTCTTTGTTGCACTAACCAATCCCTTTGCTGGACCCAACTAACACTGAGTAATTGGCCCTATGAAAGCATGTGTAGATAAACCTCAATTAGCCAGAGAAAGAGGGTAAAGATGCTTTATACTTTATAAAAAACGAGTTATAAAATACGCAGAAGTTTAGATTTAAAGTAAAACAGAGAGATATTGTTCTTCAAGAACTGTAGTGGCTTGTTTTTATTTAGCCATTTGCTTTTCATACAGTAGCTTTCACTTCAAAGAACTTTTGTTTTACTATTGACTACTTGTTTAAAACAAGGAGTCCATCTTCCTTGAAAATTGGATTTTTTTCTTCAGAACCTCAGTCTGAAAAGTAGTGAGAGCATAATTTCGGGGACATTTATCACGTAGCCTTGGAGCCAATTCCGGCAGTGGTGGTCCACACTGAGTGGACAGGAGATTGATGGGAACAATCCGGGAGGAGAGACGCTGTCTGGCTCCCCAGCAGCACCGTGTCGCTCACAAAGCCGTGTCACAGAGGCAGATAAAATGCAGAGACGGGAGAAATTCAAATCCCATAAGGGGGCCGCACTGGTAATTAGCAAAGGCTGACAGGTCACATGGGACCTTTCCGCATCTTTTTATTTCCGACTCCATTCCTCAGTAGGGAGCACCAACATGTAGGAGATCTGGCCACACGGTGGACGTTCTGGCTTGTTCTGAAGCATTCCCAAACGTGTTTGATGTCGCTTTGAACTTTGTGAAAATTAGGCTTTTCCCTACAAGGCTACTTACAGCCTTTGAGCAGGCTGTACCGACTTTGTGCTCCCCATCCCAGGGTTTCTTGTGGAAAGTTCATGTCCAGAAAGCAAAAATCCAGACCAAGATTTTGTTTCAACCAACTAATTTACTATAAAGAGTCGCAGTCACAGAGTACTTAGCTGGTTGGTTGAAACGAAATCTTGGTCTGGGTTTTTACTTTCGGGACATGAACTGTTCAGCACTGGTTAAGTAGAATTCGGATACATAAATTAAAGTCATCCTTCTTCTGTAGTCTGCAACTGGTACCCCAGTGAGGAATAAAGTGTCCATTGGTGTTAGCAAAAAGTAATCTGTCTGAGACCAATCAGTCTTCATAAGAGTATTAAAAAGCTGTTAGAAAAATATCAGCACGCTTCCTCATTCGACATAAAATCAAGATCAACGCTTTTGTTTGCCGTGTACTTTCACTCCACATATGGAGAAATATATGGCAATCTTCCACTTCTATTACAGCATTGAATTGAAGTACGTTTGGTCAGGCTCGACATGGCTCACCCTCCCACACAACCTTTTATGCTGCACTATAACGTCATAATTTTTCAAGTTAAACAAAACAAAAAAAAAACAACAATAGGAAATATGCTGGTTATGACCTTCATAGGGCAAAACCCTAGAATAATCAGTCTGGATGTTGTCAATCAAAGTAAGTGGATTGTAGTAAATGGTCTGTGTTAGGGGTGTGCAATTTCCTGTGTCCCTGCTATGGGCTGGTGGTGTGTGTGTGTGTGCGAGATTCAATTAGTGCAAGATTTTCTAATATAATCTAATCTAATTCTATAATTCTAATCTAAAACACCAAGTGAGAAGACCTCTTCTCCAGGTTGCAGTTTTCAATCGCACCATGGAGTGCTAAGGTAAAAACTTGTGGCCCTTGAGGACTGAACTGCTTATTAATGTTCTGGGGAAGGTGACAGACTACAAAGGCCTTGGAAGGCTTTTAACTTTTAGTGTTCGCGAAAAATAGCAAATTATTCATTCATTAAAAATGAAAATTGTACTGATTACTGGGTGTCTTTAGCGAAACTTTTAGCGACTGATGAGCCGGAGCGTGCTTTGTAGGCACCAAGGAGCGTCATCTTTCGGGGGCGCCGCGAGGCAGCGTGACGTGTCTGCTGTACACCGTGGCTGTTGGTCTGAGTTGCAGGGGGAGACGAAGATCCTGAAGCTGAAGAACCTGCGGCCGCAGGACTACGCCAACTACAGCTGCATCGCCTCCGTCCGCAACGTGTGCGGCATCCCGGACAAAAACATCCTGTTCAGGCTCACAAATAAAACAGGTAAACGCAACTGGGGGAACATGTGTGTTCCGGGACCCTTTGTCAAAGGGCTCACAGGAAAAGCTGGGTTTTTCAGCTTGGAAAAAAAAAAGTCCTACCGGCTGGATCATGCAATAGCAGGGAACATTTCCCATTCAGAAACTTGCTGGCAGCTTCTGCCCCAGGGGCCACAGTGTCTCGGCATGTATTGCTGTTCTCTTACATCTCCTCTGTCCTGGGATCAAATATATCCCTATCCTGTTTTTATGCCCCGTAGTACCAGCGTGGGTTTTCTCCAGATATGTTAGCTTCCTCCCCCAGTCCAAAGACAGGCTGTCTCCATCTTCCGTTGCCTCAGAATTGCCCCCAAGGGAGCCTGTGGGCGTATGCCATGTGATGTGATGGACAGTTCATGGTCTGGTTTTGCCGTGCAATCAATAATCACCAGGATAGTTTCCAACCACTCAACTTTGCGACTTGTGAGAGTAGAGTGGTGTATGGGGGTGTGTTCCTTTTAGCACTGAATAAACCTTTGCTTTTTTTTTTGATCCCCACTGAAACTCGTACTATTTCAATTCCTCTCTGGCACAAATTAATTAGCGGGGCGAGGTTCCGATGTAGCCGGCCTCCAACTCCACTTTACCTTTCTAACTTAAACTTGTCTTGAGCAAATGGTCTGTGGCCCAAGACATTTCCTTATCTGCTCCTGCGGGGGTTCCCGTTTTTCCACAATAAAAGAGCAACCTACATCCCATTAAGGAGAGACAGGTCCGGATGGTTTTATCGGAGCCCCCAAAAATTCTCCTGGGTGACAGCTTGGCTACACCAAAAGCACATAATGATAAAAGGGGATGCCAGGCCGGCCCTGAGCACCCTGGAGATTGTCTGCTCTGCCCTTCCCCGGACCAGCACTAAAACAATTTGTACCTCAGCATGTGCTGGATTCATCACTAGGCAAGCTGTTAGCCCCTCTGGCCCAACATAGGCCCCTCCGTTTTCTTGAACGGTCATTGGCCGGAACAAACCACATGACGCCGGGTGTAATTTCTGTAGGAACATTGTTCTTTTGTCTTTGTGTACGTTATATGCTGTTCCCCATGCAAAGCTCATCGTCACAGGAAGCCATCATCTTTGATTATTTTTGTTTCTTCCATTGTTGACTGGGGTATCAACATTATTGAAATTGCTTCTTTTTTTTTATAAACAAGACATTTTCAGATATTGAATTTCAGGAAGATATGAAAAGTAAAGAAAACACAGTTCTTTTTACCTGTAATTTTTTTAATTTTCTTATTTTTAGCTGATGCCACTTCCCTAACTTAAAAAGGTACACATTTATACTGTTGTATAAAATCATTTTAAGTGTTTTTCCACCATCCTCTAACAGCAAGGGCTCCAAATAGGGCACTGCTGTCAGAAGTCCAGCTGTTTACTCACAACGCAACCTCCTACTAGCTTAAATGTCAGGGTCCGGGAAGCTGTGCTACATTGCTTGCGTTTGTGTTTCTGGCTTTTCATTGGCCACTCGTCATTATAGCTACTCAAGCCCGCATTGCGTGATGCCCTTGAGATATGGGAGCAGATCATTTTGAGTTTAATTCGCGAAGCCAAAGCCGAAGCCTTGTCCACTGGGGAGATCCTAGCAGTTAGCTTGACTTTGGGCTGTTGTGTCATTTATACGACTGCTATACGGTAATACGAGTAATAATAATCATTTGAGATCATGGTTTTTCTGTGTGCACCGCAGCATCGCCCACCATTAAGCTCTTGGTGGAGGATCCCATCGTGGTGAACCCTGGCCAGACGGTGACCCTGGTGTGCATCACCTCCGGCGGGGAACCCACGCCTACGTTGACCTGGGCGCGCAACTCAGAGCCGCTCCCAGAGAAGAGTGTGCTCAACGGGGGAACCCTAACCCTGCCGGCCATCACCTCGGAGGAGGCGGGCGTCTACAGCTGCGTGGCCAACAACAACGTGGGCAACCCCGCCAAAAAGTCCACCACCATCATCATCAGAGGTAGGATCCCTAGGGTCGTATCCCACTTCATGCAGATAATGCCCAAAGGGCTGTTTTCTTCTAAAATGAAGGGGATAAGCGATATGTCCATCCATTCATTCCCGTAGCTGCGGCCTTGATTGAGCTGACTCTTGACATATTCCACACAATCGCGTACGCGTCATTTCTCGAAAGGTGACTTTCATCAAGATTCATGGAATCATGATGTGCGGAAAATGAATGCTGTTTTTTTTTTTTGCTGTCTGCTAGTTACATCCATTTCCATAAGTGCTTATCCAGTACAGGGTTACTGTCGGTGCCGTCCTAGGAAATAGCAGGAATGAGACGGTAGAAACACCCTGAAGGGCTTGCCTAGTAGGTGCATTTTGTTGGTGTGACATGAAGAGGCTACGTTATGCAACATTGATTCAGATGGGCTGCAGATTAAACCACGGGGTACTAGTTATTTAAAGCCAGCTTACACCAAATATGGAAATGCAGTTTCAAGACTGATATAATAATTATTCATTAGTCAAACGCAGATCAACCAGTTCAAATTTTTCTATCTGTTTGTAAATTCAGTATACTTCTGTCTGATCCAGTGGTTTAATTTATTTGTGAATAGGAACATATGATGCCCTGCAGTACTGTAGAAGTGTTGTATTCAGTCGGTGTCATTTGTTTTACCTATTTCAAACTGAGAGAATGGCAAGCAGCGTGAGGATCGTTAAGGCCCAACCCCCCACGCCGCCAAGGTGCCCCGAGGAAGTCTGGCAAGGCCTCCGCCGGTCCCTCCCGAACCTCGCTGGCAGAACCTTCGGCAGCATCTGTTGGGAGGAAATATGCAATTAGTAAACGATCATTAGGGCAACTGCGCGATGATTTGACAATGCTCCTGGGACAGACAATAAAGATCAACAGGATAAAAGCAGGATGCGTCAGCGAGGCATGAAACTTCGCTGTGGGGCGACGCCGCCCCCCCCCCGGCATCTGCCAGTAGAAATTAACTACTGTACGACATGCTCGGGCGGGGCACTTTTTCTGAAGGATCAGGGCGACGGGTGAAACCGTAGCACCCAGTCTGACACAGGATTGAGCGCTTCCCTGGTGATATAACGGCTGCATGGCAGGTTTTCCTCAAACTGCTGTGTTTCTCTCTGTTTCCGACGGATACTGTTTCCAAGCAGCGCGGAAATGCTGGTTTAAGGTAGGAGCTATGCCGTGCTCTTCTCCCGGATGAATCTCTCCAGCATAATCTCCGTGCTGGGGGAGGCCAAAACGTCACGTCTTATTTCACAGTCCGGCTATACCAGCTCCCCCCCCCTCTCCCCCCACCTCAGGAAGGCTTTCAAAGCAAACCTATAATGTGCAAATAAAGATGTTTAGCACATCTGGGGGGTTAGCCTGAGCTTCTCTGGGAATCCTTTTATTCCTGCCGGGTCTGTAGGCCTGACAGTAGAGAGTCCGATAACACAGGGAAAGCAGATTTGCATGGCCGGGTTTCAGCTGGGGGGACTGGCGGCAGAGGGAGGGCCAGACGCTAGCCCAGGTTGGATGAGCTGCCCGCACCACGGAAAGCGGCTCTGCCGGGAATCTCGGCCAGGAATCGCTGACCCGTACAGAAAAGCACACGGCCTGAAACGGGCTTGCACCGTCATCGCCCTGCGGAAGTGAGCACTAGCACGTTTAGCTATTTGCACCAACACTCTGGACAGCTAGCTAAGGTGTTGGCTCGGTTGGGTAGCGTCATATCCCCTTGGCTCCGGGATGAATGGCCTGATTGGCCTCAATGCTCTTCCGTCTGCAGTTTGCACACTGTCCCAGTGTCTGTGCCTCCAATACGACCTTCCGTGCTTCTCGTGTAATTAGCTGCCCTTACAATAAGACTCCGTACATAAAGGCACCCTCAAACGCTCTTTTGCCCTCCAGGCGATGCCCCGCTGTATGTGTCCAGGGTCTGGCCCCACTGCAAGTAATTAGCGAAAACGAATGGATGTTGGAATACATTCCCACTTAGATCTTTAGAAAAGCAACTCTATTTAATATTGACGTTTCTATAAATATTCATCACTGCAAATCTCTGGGGTGTACGCTACAGCTTTATTGAAGTGTCCGATTGAACTCTTCTTTCTGTTTCGCTTCTGATTTCACTGACTAGCCTAACTTACCCAGCCTAGAAGCAGAGGTAGGGGTAGAGTACAGTGTTAAGGAGGGGTTAATGTCGCTCTCATTACCCACCTGCTGTGAAAGTAACAAGAAAAATCACACCGGCTGGAGGCGTATCAAAGTATACTTAATACACATGCATATCTGTTAATTTGCCTTGTGATGCATTTGATTAGGAGGTCAGACTAAGGTACAGTTACAGGTAAAGACCTTTTGGGGGTGCAGGCACTGGGATCAGTGTTCCACACAGTTTGGATGCACCACCCCTCTGAAACCAGACAGCAAGGTGCTCGCCAAGGCCATTTTCGGCAAAGCGACATAGCCTTATGGCAGTCGTGCCCATAGAAGGAGATATTTGTCTGGTAAATAGCCCCAAAACGACTGTAAATATTTCAGTGCAATTATGAACGTTTATGCTGCTACAGGCGGTGTTTTCTTTAGAAGGGCTGTCAGCGTTCTCCGCCCGTCCCAGATGGAGCGGGGTCAGGCGATCGGTGCTGCGAAGGAAAACTAGGTCAGCTCAACACTGTGTTTCTTTCAGATGATGCATTACTATTTAGGGTAGACAATTATGTAAAATCACCTTTTTTAAGCGAGCCGGTTACTCAGGATCTGTGTAGGTGACGTATAGCTTTAAGTTTCTGATGTTCACTGCAGATTATGGACCTAATGGCAGTTTATTCATTATCACCAGGATGCTTCTGAAGAGCTTCTGATAAGATACATACATGTCCTTACTGGCACTTTGTAGTATTATAGCCCCTATTGAGACAATGGTCAAGTAAAATTGAATCATCTTTCTATCCAGACTTTTCCCATCTCGCTGTCACAGACATATGGTCTGTATTTACATTGTCTTTTCTTAATTATTCTTTTTCATTTTCATGTTATTGGTTTGTGACATGGTGGGATTAGTCCCTGTTCAATCCCCCCATCTCCTGCTGCCTTAATCAAATAGTCTTCAAAGTTAAGGATGTACAGTAATTCAAAAAAGATTTGCCAGTGAAAAAAAAAGAGTTTGGAAAGGTGACTTCCGACACCCGGAAGAATTCCCCAGCTGTCTACAGCAAGCCGGCACCCTTGCAGTGACTCATCTAATCCTATACTCCATAATTAGGCTGCATTATAGATTACTCCTCGAGTTCTTCTTCAAAGTCTGAAGCTGACAATCGGAAATGAGATCCCATGGTATGCGTAATCAGTTTTGAGGCACAAGTAAAAAGTGAAGTACTGTAAAACTAAAAAACTATCTCTTGCACTTAATTCTAGTTGCCGAATACCTTAGATAAAATCAAGATAGGAATATCATTCTTGATATAGTCTTGATAAAAGGAAAGGTGGGCTAGTAATAGGACATTTTCTGAATATCTATAGAGGGTCTAGGTCAACTCCTGCCAAATGGAGTCTTGCTGGCAGACAGTCCAGCCCTTATGCCCCTACTTCCCATACCTATGACCATAACCAGGTATTACATGTGACCTTAATTAGGCTAAATGGGCCATAACCAAGGTATTGATGTCTTAGGGTATTCCTCAATATGCGTACTTCACTGTAGTTGTGTCCTCGTGTTCTTGTTTTTCGTAATCTTACAATACGAATGACCAGTTTCAAGTGCCTAAGTACAGAGGACGGTAAATATCTCCGGACGTTCTTGTTACCCAAATGTCAAAGACGCATCAGTTTCATCTTTGCCAACTGAGACAAATCCCATGATTCACTGCGCCCCAAGTTCATTCTGTGGAGAAAAGATAGCAAAACTGGTTTTGACAAGACCAGCAGAGGCATATTTGGTATAAACACTCTTGTTTCCCCTTGGCCTTGAGAAAATAATGTCTTTAACCATCCATCTGATGACCACTTATCCTGGGAGTGTTCCTGGATGTGCCAGGAGTCACCCTAGGCAGCATGGGGGAGGGGTTCGCCCTAGACGGGGTGTCAGTTTATCGCAAGGTAATCATTATTATTATTATTGTAGGCATGACCAGAAATACGTAGAGCTTATGACATGTACTGGGCATCTTTTGAATGGTTTCCTCTGATTGCAGGCTTTATGACTTTGAAAGCCGTTTTACCAGTGCAACGACTCCCTTGATGAAAAAAATGAAATTATAGAGGAAAAATAAAGTTAATGGGGTTTTCATAAAATATACTGTTAGCGTTGGTAAAAGTTCCGTTGATTGGAAGTTGTGGGGCTTTGATGAACCGCTACTAATGACCCTTGATGATAACAGCTGTACTGTAGTTATTCATATAGCATAAACCTGGATTCTTGATTAGCCTCCTGCTACACTCATTCTTGTATTTCTATAAATCTCACTTTAGCTATTGTCTTTCCACACTCCGTCACCTTGTGATGATGTGTTTTTTTTTACGGCATTGTCATTGATCTAATGAACCCCTTGACTTTCTGCACTCTGTTAGAGTTAAAGCTTTGCTGTGTTGACCATTACTAAAATGTGCAATATCTACAAGGCAGGCCCCGTCGCTGAGCGTGCAGGCTGCCACAAGACTCAACCTTTTATTTATTTACAGACGTCGCCCTAGAATTGCTGTAAATTCCGCGTGGCAAACACTGCATAGGCAGCAGTGGTGAGTTCCCTATCTTATGGCAGCCGTAAACAGGATATTGCAGCAGAGCGACGTTATTAAAATGGGATTTCTGGGCGTAGCGCAAATTTTCTGTGTGGGTCAGCGAAAAAGCATGTTGTCAGCAGTCCTTGGCCCGTTAGCACAAGAAATTGATTAGTGAACTGTTGGAGAGACTAACTTCATAAAGTTTAGTGGTCCGAGGTTTTGTGATTCAACATCTTTAACCTGCATTTATAAGATAATAACTGCAGATCATTTCCTGCAAGGGACAGTCTCGTTTTATTAAAAATCCTTGGCTTATTTAACTACCAGCAGCATATCTAACTACTGGATATATAGGACTTACCCATTTATCAGAACCGAAATAATCTTGGAAGGAGATATCTAACCCCTTACAACAGGACAAAACCCATAACCCCGGAGCATCTACGCTAATCCAACAATTGAATATTTGGACCCCGAAGTTTCAGTCTCGTTCACATATCAGGCCCAGTCCTTGAAAAGCCCTTTCAGGATTGTTTTGCCGAGGGGCTGTCTGTGTTTCTACGGATCCTCTCCGAGCAGATGGTGGATCTTCTGGCCATGCCTCCCACGGGCTGGGGTGTCTTTCAGCTCAGCCTGCCGTTCCAAGACGCCAACAGGCGCTTGGCACGCTGAGGCCGCTATCATGATCCTGTGGTTGGTGTTGACTCATATTTTTTTTTTTATAAGAAACTTGGCCTCCTGCTTTTCTTTTCCAGATGCAGTATGAGTGTCTACATCTCCGTTTGCCATTCTGTCTTTTAGTGTGGTCTAGGTGCATCAAGGTTGTTGGACAGAGGATTCCAGGAGGCAATGCTAGTTAATTACACTGGAAAGAAGCACATTACTGTCTTTACTGCCCGCCTATTCAGGAAAAAAAAAAAAAGTATTTGCAATGTTTTGTCCTTTTTCCATGGTGAGTTTGTAGAGGCAGCTTGCTAAAGAGGGACAAGTAAAGCATCAGCATTGGTTTCTGCTGTGGCTTTTCAAGCAGCTCTGCGTCCGTTTTAACATGATGCAGATTAGCAAACGTTCCTCGCTGTTCTCAGGAAGCTGAGTCGATGAATGACAGCCGTCGTCTGGTCTGTCATGGAGGTCAGGAAACACCGGGGTAGCAGCTTCTCCTGGGATCCCTGAAATGTAGATTTTTTTTTTTTACTTTCAAGTAACAGAGTCATACTGCATCCTTTCTAGAAAGACGTTACTTCACAGACAGCCTGTGAGCTTCCTTATGAGACTGCTTCAGTATTTATATTAAAACTCGCAACTCTTCATGCCCCTGAATATAATCACTAATAACTGCAAGAATTCTTTTCGGTTGGCTTAGTGAGTAGTACTGGAGCCTCACATGTCCAAGGTTGGGGGGTTTAAATGGGTGTGGAATTCACTCGTTCTCTGCATCTTTGTACCTCTAGGGTTACATAATTTCACAGCCCAAAAACATGTGGTGAGCTGGTGAACTTGTGTCCCCCAAAGCAGTATTTCTCAATCAAGTCTGCAGACAGTTCATGTTTTTGCTACTGAAAGCTGGGAGGGAGCAAAAATGTGGACCATCTGGGGGTCCCCAAGGGCAGAGTTGGGAAACTGTGTCCTATGATGTGAATGTGAATGCCATGCCACCTGGGCTGACCCCTGTCATGTACCCTGTACTGCCTGCGACAGGCTCCAGGCTAACAACGACCTAGTATTGGTTTGAGTACTTATGGAGTATAGATGGAATTCTTAGTAAGGTTAGGTACCATTCCAGGCTATTTGGCATCAGTTAGTGCCACCCCTTCCATGACAAGCATATTAAGTATTTTCTAGCAGTTTCAGTTCAAGGTAAGTCTCATTTATCTTACATATCCTGTTATTTTTCTCTTGGAAAAAAAAGAAAGCTCTCTCAAATGTGACTTGTAAAAACTCGCTGGCCGCATGTAAATCAACATGTAAATCGACTCTTATCAAATTTGTTTTTGAATAATTTATGGGCCAGCAGTGCATCCCATTTCCATGAATGAATGGATAATGAGCTCGGCGTGTTACCAGCAGAGGCAAGATGTGGCCCACTGGCTGGCTGGGGGTCTCTAAAGACCCTTGCCGGAAGAATGAGGAAAGAAAAGTGGAGCCCAGGCGATGAGAGAGAGTGACAGGTCAGCTGCCAGGGTGTCAGTGGAGTGAAGTGGGTCCTTCCACCATTGGGAACTCCCCAAATTTAATTAACACCCATAATGAAACAGGAAGGCAGGGCTGTCTGTTGAACACATTACTGTACTATAGCAGGCAGAATACTGTATTAATGCTTTGTTCCCCCATAATGGGAACTTTTTTCCAGTATTAAGGGCATTATGGTGATGTTCTCCACCATTATTACAATTATTATTCCATCTAGTGACAGTAGACATTTGAGTATCTGACAGTTTTTTTTTTTTTTTTTAAACCATAATGGAGGTGGTACAGGGGTCAGCACTGTTACCTCACACCTCTGGGACCTGGGTTTCAGTCTCCACCATGGCTCCATGTGTGTGGAGTTTGCATGTTCTCCCCGTGTCATCATGGGGTTTCCTCCATGTACCCCAATTTCCCCCCCACAGTCCAAAAACTATGCTGAGGTGAACTGGAGTTACCAAATTGCATGTATGAGTGACCGATATGTGTGTGGTTGGCACCCCAACCTGGGCTGTATGCTCATAGGGTTAGGAAAACTCCCCCCCCCCCCCACCGAGTCCCTGAATAGGACAGTCCATGGCGTGCCTGCTCACCGCCATCTTCTTTCACCTCTGCTCT
>JAABNY020000025.1:3474919-3489194 GCA_015164015.2 Brevimyrus niger
GGATGAACTAACTGTGTTAGCTGCAATTTACACTGGCCGTCGGTTCTGTCTTCTGCACTCACCCGTTAAAATATACAACAGGTACTGATCAAGCTTGGAGAGCCTGAAACCATGTTTATAGCCTCTCCCAGAGATCCCACATACCCACCCACTCCTGAAATGGCGTAATAACACTGTCCAGTAAAGGCAAAGGGGAATGCTTCAGGAAAAAATGGAGGATCCTGGGGGGAGTACCTGCACACATCTATACACAGACGCTGTGGCACAGAGGCATGAAGCCCCCCGACTATAGGGAGGGGGGGGCAGTTAGGGGGGAGATTGACATGCGGCTTTGCTTTCCAGAATCCGACAGGAATACAAAGCAGTGGCATTGAAATGCAGCTTCCGTATCTACCCCCCCCTCCCCCCCCCCCATTCCTGCGCCATACCGCGGAACGTGGAGACGGATGAGAGACGTGACGCTCGTCTCGGGGGCTGAGGAGAGCAGCTCCATCTGGGGGATGGAGTGCGTGCAGATCGCCACAACGGTGTCAGGGTGGGGGGCAGACGCCGCAAAGCGGAAGTTTGCTTCCTTGGGGTGTCATGCTTCAGAGAAGCTCTGTTGTGTACGCCGACTGTGTGCTGTCAGTTGGTCACTCATCCTACAAAATGGGCTTCGATTTTGGGGGCTGATCACCAAATTTACAAAAGCACCATATATGTAAGAATGAGAATACAATCAGATTCACCAAAAACAATAACTGATTAAACCTTCCTCTTTTTTATGAAGATTATGTTTTTTTGTGTTTCCACTAAATCGGCTCTGGCATGTTTTTTGAAGCTAAATATTTCCAACGACTCCCCATTTTTCCTCATGATTTATTTCTATGCTGCCTCTTTTGTCATACTGTGGCAGTATTTCACCAGCTTCCAGAGGGGTGTTGGGCATTTTCCCATCAGAGGGGCTTTAAAGGATGTGTCGTTCAGCCTCTCCATCATGCAGAAGTCTGCATTTGGAGAACGCATCCATGTTTTGTTGCATGTGCCTCTCTGTTCCTCATTAGACAATCCCCTCTTGTTAGCCTTGGCTGGAGAATTGGCTGTGATCCTTACTCAAAAAATCACTAATTGCGGAAGGTCTTCTCACATATGTCATCCTATGGGACATGCAGAGAGAGAGAGAGAGAGAGGGGAAAAGAGAGGGTAAGAGAGAAAGAGGAAGGAGAGAGGGGGAGACAGTGAGAAAGAGGGATGAGGGCTCTCCAGGGGGAAAGGGGAAGGATTGCCTGTGAATTCTCTGCGATATTAAACCCCAGATTGACATCTTAGAGTTATAATGGTGATGAAATTAAAAATCACTCTTCTCCTTTCAGCATAGTCACAGTGCTATCTAGGTACCATCTGTTAACCCAACCTTTCCCTCCTCTTTTGGTCAGTGGGTGTTGGGAAAATAAAAAAATCCTTAAAAATCCCTCCCCCTCTTTCGTGGAAGATGGGGTTTATACCATAGGAACTGGGCCCTGGTGAGTGTAGGGGGCGGAGTGTATTTTACTCTAAATGCTATTTGATGCATGCCATTCAAAACGGGCACCAACCAGCAGCAGGCCCTTGTGCTGAACATTTGCAGTGATTGGCAGATTTCCGGTCCACATGCGATTACAGCAAAAGTAGAGAACCCGTTAAATTAATCTGGTGCAGCCACCTTTTCTAAATTAGGCTGAGAAACGCGATAAGTCTCAGGGCCACTTTGATGTGTACAAAATTAATTCTCCCATGTAACCCCCCACCTCCCCAAAAGGTTCAAAGATTGTTACATAACCTTCTGCCTTGTGAATTTCCACATTAAAGGCCTGTGAATTGCTGTATCTGATAGACAGATGAGATATCTTTCCTGCCTCACCATGCTTAATGCCAGTGGATCTTAATGCCAAGCAACTATCTGAATTAAACACACTGAAGTCACTGATTGCCATTTTGCTTAGCTAGCTGACAGGGTTCAGTACATCATTTTAATTTTATGCTACATACAATGAAATGAATGGATACATTTATTGACTTGGGTGGAACCTAAATTCATAAACAGATGTTCAGCACAAAAAACATTTTGCTATTTGTAGGTTTGAGTTGGTTATCGCTAATGCTTGTTACAGTCAGTCATAATTGGCGGTTTGGGAACATTGTGTTTACCCAATAAATCACACTAATGCTGGAGAGAGTAGTCGATAAGACCAACGCAGCCGTTGGCTCTGTTATACCGAAGTATAATATGTCGCTGGTCCCGAATACAACACGCTAACTTATTTGATGCAACATCATCCGACTTCATGTATGACCTGTGCACAGCAGAAACTGCCTCTGCAAGTTAGCACCCCTGTGGCATCTAAGGAACTTTTGCCAGGGAGTTCAGACTGGCCTAAAAATATCATTACAGCTGTAATGGTGTTTATCACTACAGATTTGTGACCATACTCAGTAATAAGAACATGGGATTTAGTTCACTATGATTACGATGTTATATTTTGCATTTATTTATTTCTTTTTACAATGCGTCAATAAGCGTCTCTTAGGTTTTGTGATTCAGACACATGAACAGATGCAACTAATCCTAATTGTGTTTGTAGTTTTAATAATAAGCAATTTCTAAACAACTGGTTTTCCCTGCTGTACCGAAATTGGACTGAACGATGAGCCTAAAACTGAGGTTTGTACAAACCATTAAGTTCATTTTGTGTACCGTTACACCCCTGTAAGCTAGTATTTACTGCTGCTACCCTTTACTGGCTAATTTATTATCTTTATTGCTGGTTCAGTTGTAACCATGATATTCACTGCCTACCTAATAAATTGTCATTATACCCCGGTCACCATTTCTGTGGGGAGACAGTCATTCGCAATTCACAATGTAAGAAATCACTGCAAATGTTGTGACCATTTTTACGTGCCCGGGGGCTGTGTAGAGCTCGATGTTTGACATAATATGGTCGAGAAAACATGGAGGCAATATGGTCCCTCAGATACATCGAGGGTGGGATTGACAGTGTGATAGAGCTAATTGCTTGGTCAAAGGGCACGGTTGGGTGGTGAATATGGGGCCAGTTTTCCGCAGGGCCCAGTTTAACAGGAAATTGCTGAAATGGGGCACAGAAAATAATACCAACGCCCCAATGGACCCTCCAGTAAAATGATGGAAGGGTCAGGATGGTTGTTTGCTGTGGAGATCTCTGTAAAGAATTCCTTCTTTAGGTACATTTACCATTGCAAAAAAAGCAAAAGAGATGGAATATATGTTCAAGATTTAGTCTGGAAATTAAAGGTAATTTTTAATGACCAAAACACAATCAAGCATTAAAGAAGTGAAAAACAATAGTGCTTTCAAATGAAAATATAAAACTGAACCAGGTTCAGTGTAGGTGATTCTGCAGCTGACACTGCTGAAAACCCCTCTGTAGAGGTATTCATCACGTTTATTGGCTGGTCGCATTTTGGGGAAATGCCACCAAAGGCAATTGCATGGGCAGCTACTTGGACAGGATAAATCCAAGGCTACAGGAACTTAAAGGGGATTACAAGAAGCCACAGCTGTGGTTCGTTGTGACATCATCAGGCACAGTGTCCAATAAGGGCCAATCATGGGGAAGGGACTTAACATAATTTGCATAATACGACGTTATATGGCATTCACAGAGGAAAATAACGTTACACATGAAATTTTGAATTTGGAAACGAAACCTTCAGTACTCTTTTAGAAACCGTCTGCAAACCTTCTATAATCTATTCATAGCAAAATCACTCTGAGCAATTATTTAAAAATACAGATTTCAAAAATCACTGTAATTTGGATTAGTGTACTTTTAGCAATGCAAATAAGTTTTTTTTTCCAAGTATGCACTTATGGTTTTGTCAGCAGAACCATCTGTTTTCTTGTTTTTAAATTTTTTATTTTAATGATCAGGGCCATCACAATGAGTATGAACTATGATCAGATATAATTAAATCAGGGATAATCTTTCTGATTTATAATTTACATGCTGATATGGTGAGGTTCTCATGAATTGGCAGTAGGGCTGGGTGATAGGTGCTATTTCCACGATTTTCAATATTTATCATGGTGTTCTAAAATTCATACACAGAAAACAGTAAAATATGACAGCTGGTTTTGAGTTTTTCTAATTATGACGACCAAATTGTTTTACTAATAGTTGTGGAGTGTATGACAGGTATAATGAAAAATGAGCCCAACAACAGACTCATACCTTGATGGAATTTGTTTAAAAATAGTACATTATAACTGTTAATTATACAAGAAAACAAATGTTCCGGCTATATCATGACACTCACGATATTCAAATGGATGATGATATGCATATTTATAACCACAATACAATGTTTTTTTGATAAATCACCCAACCGTAATGGACAATATATCAGCTTCACACTTTTTGTTGAATAGTGGGCATAGGTGATGCCCATGAGTTTGCATTATGAAATCTGTATTGATTTCAGGCGAAATAAGTCAGTGTCACTAAAGCAATTTACACTTCTATAGCCAATTGTTTCACTGCAGTGTATTAGGGCAACTGCCCAATAGGAAGAGGAGTAAGGTATCATTAAACTCAAGTTTAGCCAAAGCAATGTGACATGTAGCTTTTGATTAGTATTCTGTCATTACTTCACATTTTAAAGTTTACTATAGTACAGTGTCGACGGGTAACAACATGGCCTCAAATCGCCAGCATTATACTGTAGATTAGGGTTCCACCCCCCAACCCATGTGTTACTCCATGTTTGAGTATGTTAGGATGACCACAACAGATAGTCCACAACAAGGAGGACATCTCACGGAGGACAGGATTTGTAAACTACCATTTCAAATAAAGAGGACCTGTATTCTGGATTGCTGTGTGCTGACTGGTCAGTGTCCTGTACTCATCATGCATGTGTCACTAATGTTAATTAAACAGGTGGATGAATCTTTCTTTAATGAACATGGTGGTTTACAAATCATGTCCTAGCTTAAAGTGTCCTCCCTGACATGGATTATCTGCTGACCATAGAGTATGCACTGGCGTCCTTTCTAGAGATGCATTGCTCCCTTGGCTTTGTGGGATACGCTCCAGGCCCTAGGCTGTAGTGCTGTACTAGAAAAGTGTCCATGGAAGATGAAGACACACTGTGCTGTAGCATTTCATGGATATCAACATGACCACATGACCTTGCTTAGGACAAGCAATTAGTAGTTGGATGGATTTCATGTGTGCGTGTGCGTGTGTGTGTGTGTGTGTGTGTGTGTGTGTGTGCGTGCTGATTTGCTTTCAGTGTTAGTATTATGTTAGTAGTATCAGTTGATCAATATTTTCTTTTCTTTTTTTTTTAAATGCTTTTCATGCCAGTGATAAGTGAGGACCTTGGCCAACTCACATTGACCACTCAGCTTTAAACACCAGAAATTGTATGGGGGGGGGGCATGTTTTTTTCCCCCTGACATTATTAAATAATTAAAAGTGTTCCGAGGCGTCCTGATGAGAGCGGCTTAGCGCTGTCACCGAGGCCTTTAATGAGTGTTCAGAACACAGCGCTTGCTGTGAGAGGAGAAGGCTCCAACACAGCAAATATTTATGTAGGGTTGCTGAAAAAAACATGTCCTGCCTGGAAAAAAAAAGGATTGGGTCCAAAATCTGTCATCCGGAGGTGAAACAAGTGTCCGGTTCAGGGCTAGTTTTACACTCAGCTGAGAGTAGACTGTCATAGGCCCCGTGTCAAAGCCCTGCAATTTGCTAAGCTGGCAGACCAAGCTAGCTCTCCACCTAATTAGCAGTGAGCTAATTTATCCCCAGCAGTGTTTCCTTATGCAGATTTGGAGAAAATGCTTTCTTAAGAATAAAGGGGATTAAAAGCCAAAGACAGATTTTAAGAGGATCAGGATGTAACAGTGACAGCAGCAGAAAATGCTGCACATCCACATACTGTAACTATACAGTAGAGTTCTTGGTCGTAATATGTTCATGCAAGTTTTCAATTGTTGTATATGTAGTTGTGAGTGGATGGTGAGTGAGTGTGCCCTGCAATGGCTTGGGGCCCCATCCCGGGTTGTTCCCTGCCTTACGCCTGTAGCTTCCTGGATAGGCTCCTGACTCTCCATGATCCTAAAAAGGACAAACGGCTACAGAAAATGGATGGATAGATGGATGGATGGATGGATGGATGGATATGCAGTACATTTAGTATCTCCTGAGTTTCCTGTAGCTCATATTTCTTCCTGCAGTCCAAAGACATGCAAAATGGTATCTCTGAGTGGCCCATAGTGTATTATTGGACGTGCGTGTATTTGCTCTTCCAGGGATGGGCCTCTCATTAAGGGTGTACCCCAGCCTTGTGCCCTTTGCTGACTAAGATCTCTTGCTGCTCCCCAAGACTCTGACCGCGATTAGATGATGGATGAATAGATCAATTGATGATGCTGTCTGGTTCTCTTCGAGGCCTTGATGCTTGTTTGTGATGTTTTGAGGCTGGGTTTATGCTCACTGTGAGCAGCAGTCAGCTGTCCTCCAATACAGTCATTGAAAGCAAAAAGGTCCTTCTACCCTGTCTGAAAAACATGCATGTTCACTTCCCCATGAGAGGCAGGAATTTAGGGCATCCTGTGTGGGGATGGGCGGTCGCGCCTTTCCACGAATGTTTCTGTCCTGTTGTTTTTTTCATCTTGTACCCAGAGACTAAAACTGCAAATGGTGGGGTGACTGCAGACAACTATCAGCTAGGGAAGGGCTTACATACGGTGAAGCAAGCAGTTAAAATGGCCTCCATTATACATACCGAGGGTGTTTCTCAATATCCGGACCTGACCGTTCACGTGATCCTGCGTAGTCGTTTTACGTCATATTCCATAGCCAAAGAGCACTGGCGACTGAGGTCAGCCATGGATGTTTACAGTAATTAACAGTGACGCAATTTTCCTCTCTTCTGGGGTTAGGCTGCTAAACTTAAAACTCCGTAATTAGCGAAAGGAGGGGTAACATTTGAACAGCACTAGTAATAGTCTAATTAACACTGCTAATTCAGGCCAAACTGGTTTTTTTTTTGGTTTTGTTTTCCAACGATTTTATGTAAAGCATTTACTCCACCCATGTGATCACAGTGGGTCGTTGTGAGTGTTTTTGCTTAAAGTATAAGTACACTGTGCTGGATATCTCCTGCTGTTACATAACTATTTAAGCCTGGAGTTAGGGGTAATGTACTATCTCTCATGTGTATTATTTCCACAATATAAACAACAAATTTTCTTGTGACTAATGGAATATGTACGTATTTAGGGGAGAGCCTGAGGAGTGGTGAGGCTCTCGCACGAGGGGCCTGTGCAGTTAGCTATAGACACTCTCTCCTCATTAAAGATAGTAGGCCTCAGGTCCAGTAGGGCCAGTATCATTGGCAGGGACTGACACAAGCACCGTGCTGCCCTGATAAAATAGCCTGCAGCTCCTTCCATGCATCCATTTCAACAATGTGGCCTCGCCTTTGTGGACATTCCCCTCCAGGATTTGTGATTTTGGGCACATCGACGCCTCCTTCCGCTTCCTCTCGTTAGCGTTTGCCGAAGACGGGCCGCCCCATGTAAACACACCTTAATTAGCCGACTCGCTACAGCTCATCCTTGGAGCCCGTCTGCTCCAGGCAGCTCCGGAATCTAAGCGGAATGCCCCTAGGGTGAGCCACGCTGTCAATAATCAACGTCCGCCCTCCTGTGTCGGCTGGCTTCCGACGGTAGCTATTTTTAACCTCCGCACAGGTCACGCTGAGGTCCTGTTTTTTTTTTAAATATTATTTCAGCTGACATTATGTCAGCGGAAGCATGGACAGCGTTTACATCTTTTAAAGGCGTTATCTTCTCATGTTGTTTTAGCGGTGGGTGGGTGTCTGGGCACTAGACAGGACATTGCTGTCTGTTAGGCCTGGCTGCTAGGCAACCAGTGACCCTTTAAAGGAAGGCCCTGGAGGCAGTGTTGGTGTTCGCAGTATGGAGGCACTGGGTAACGGTGTGGAAATGGCACGCCGGCCCTCTTTTTGGATGCCGGTTGGTCCTCGTCACTCCCAGGAACACTCTGGGTACTGCCACCCCGGCCAAAGACGTGGCACTCATTTTCATACCCCGTCACGTATTCCTTCTACGATTCCCAGTGGCTTAAGCAGCAAATCCCCACTCCAAGACACAGGTGAAAAATAAGTGCTAAATCCTTGTGGTCTAGGTTGATGTTGGCCTTGGCGGTTTTGCACAAGGACCACGTAGGTTTTTACAGTGGTCCCAGAGGCGGATCTGCCCGGCCTGAATGCTTGTATGTCATTTTCTGCAATATCCACACTCTGACTCCAGCCTGGCTGCAGCTCCCGCCTTTCCTGACAAGTGCAAATTTGAAATAGCGCAGTTTAGCCTCAGACCACTGAAGGGCTAATTATTAATCTTTTGGCTCCTAGTATTCTGCCATCTGGTTTCGGGACACACTGAAGCCCTGAGATAGCAGAGGACGGTGGGGATGGGCGGTATTCACCGAAGCTGTTATCTGTCGATGTGTGCTTTGTTTGATTTTTTTGTATAGTGAGATGGGGGGGGGGGGGCATTGTGGGGCAAGCAGGGTGAATTTCAATACCACCTTCAAGCCAATAAACTAAATTACCAGTTTAAAATATTCCCCTGTGTCTTTGACATGGAGCCTAATGATGACCTTAGTGTATGCCGTGGAAAGGTGGGCCTTTTTCATCTTGAGGAGTGCATATGGCGGGGGGGGAGGGGGGCTGAACACTACAAAGTCGCCACCCCAGCCTCTATTATGACCTGCGGGGGTGGAGAGAAATGGAAGCTGTAGATGGCATTTTCCCGGTGAAGGTGCTCCGGGCAGGAGAGGTGAGCCACTGTGTGGCCTGCAGGTCAGAAGTGCCGCAGCTAAAAAAAGCCCCCGGAGCTGAACAGGGCAGATTTCTGAACAATAGCCATGTGGTAGGCGGACATGTTGGCGCCAAGGACACTGTCTGCTCCAATCATGGATAGAAGATTCGGGGGGCCCAGTACTTTAGAGGGGCCCCGATATCTAACGTTGGGGACCTCCCTGAAAAAAATAAAGCCAGGGAGACCCTGTCGGGCGTCCAAGGCGGCGGGGGGGGGCAGGATTTACAGCTACACCACATTCCTCACTAACTCTGTGCCAGCTGCTTATTGAGTGGAGTGTTATGGAGACCCATGCCAGGAGCCCATGCCAGGTATTGTAGCTCTGGGCGTGAGGGGGGGTACACACTTAACATGCCACACAAATAAAAAGTAGTGTTTCGAGAGTATTGGTGTTTTGGGGCTGTGGGGGGAGTCCAGAATGTGCACAGATACATGAGGAGACCATGCAAACTCCAAACACAGAGTGGGGTTGACATTCGGACCTCTGATGCTGGAGGTTACCTTCTGGGACAGGTCAACTGGATGGAAATGGAATCTCTGTAACAAAGAGCACTGTGAAGATCAGTCTGGTGCCTCTAAAAAAAAGATTACATCCCAGCATGGCTGTTCTCACGGTCACGACGCCTCTCTGCACGGCGTCACCAAACCCGCGAACACACACTGCCGTCCTGTGACCCCTTCGCTCTATTGGAGATTCCATAGGGGAGTCCGCATTAAACAGTGACATTCCAAATTTTCTGTTTGTAAAAATACAGCTTAATTCTTATAAAAAAATCTGTGATTTCACTGCAAATGAGCATGGCACTACAGGCGTGTGTGTGAGGGGGGTGGTCATGTGTTACAAAGCGCCTTACATCTTTAAAGCGGCCCAAGACTGGTGTCAGAATAGATTGGGGCTTAAGGTGTGGAAACGCAGCGGCGCTCCATGCCCTGAGGGGGCGTTCTGTTAGCACTGGTGCTCTCTGAGACCAGATTGGTTCCTGCGCTAATGGGCTGCTCTCTTCCCCCAAAAGACGCGCCACTTTAGTGCAGAGAACCAGGGTTGGAAATACTCTCATGTTTTCCTAACATCCAGATTAAACCAGCTTGTGGGTGTGGTAGCTGAAAAATGCCTCACTTTATATTTGTGCTGTTTCAGAAAAACAGTCCTTTGCTTAAAATAGGTCCCAAATAAGCCAGCAGACCATCCTCAATACGGCTGAGCCGACGGAATAATCCATCCATCCATTCCTAGTAACAATCATCCAGTGTTGGGTGGGAAGAGAACCCAAAGTCTGTCCCAGGAAGATCAGAAGATCTGAGCATGGAGTATATGCGCACACACATGTACACACACTGATGCATATCCCCAGGAGAAACCTGACAGCTGCACATAGATTAGGTCATAAATTCATGGAAAGATGAAACACCCCCTGCCTAATGAGAGTATCAATATCACCCAAACCTAACATCCCACCAGAAACAACAGGTCATGAAAATAAACTTTATTTGATGGGCAAAGTGATCCATTTGTCATGCGTCCCTTATCCGGCTTTAAAAATTCAACTCTCTAGCGTGCAGAAGAGTGGCTGCTATTTGAAATGACATTCAGGGCCTGCATGCTGGAGTCGGTATTTGCCCCGATTCATGAGAAATCCTCAACGCCCACCTTCATTTGCTGGGCATTAAGTCCTGTACCTTCCTGGCCATTTTATTACACGTCTAAGCTGATATATGAACTTAACGGCGGCCTTGCCTCGCTCCGCCGGATCAATGTTTAAAGCATGTCCTGTTAAGAAGTTATTACCATTCATCAAGCCAGATGTCTCGTTAGTCAACGGGAGCCGCGGTTAATCTGTTTCGCAGGAGTCCGGGGTAGAATTGATGCGCAACACATCATCGCCTACTCCCGGATCCGTTTTGGGCTTTGCCGTTACCTCCTATTGTCTCTGAATGAAAGAAATGCCAAGGGGTTTTAGAAAGGGACTTGCTAGCTAGATGGCTCGAGTCCTTTTAGAAGTTCACAGAAATCAGGGAGAGACTGTTTAAAGTCAGATGGGTGGCTGATAGGGGAACGTATCGCAGCATGCACTCTGAGTCTCAGCTCTGTTTATCGTGCTTGTCTGCCAGTCATGCAGGGCTCACACTGCCTCCCCCAGCTTGTCAAGGGCTCCAGCTCTTTGGGAAGGAAGCCGCTTTAAATAGCTCAATCAGGAAGCATAGGTATGTTTATTTAAAGAAAAATGCACCTGAAAGGTGAAAGCCTGGGTTGTAGTTATGCACCCGCCCCTCCCCCCATCAGCTTTGACCTACTTGGTCTCCTCCGTATCAGTTACCGGTCATGCACCAAGATCTGGAGACGGCTGCTAATGGACCAGATCCAGCTAAAGGGGACGGAGGCCCGATTTGGGACGGCACAGAAGTCCATGCTTAAAGCCGAATTTTTCCTCGGAATTAGAGGAATGGCGTATGTGTCCTTCCGTGAAATTCGAAATGAAAGTAGCCCAGTGAGGCGTGAGTTTAGCCATCGGTGCCGTCCTCGCTCCGTTTGCCCGGAAAGGCTTCATTTGTCTTCTTTTTTTTTGTTTACAATCCCCTCCCATGCCTTTTATTCATTTATTCTACCCATCAGAAGAGTTATATGGAATTAGTGACAGCCAGTGCCACAGAACAGTATCCTGGGATAAAAAGACGGCATTAATCGA
The DNA here is from genome assembly GCA_015164015.2 of Brevimyrus niger. Taxonomy (NCBI): domain Eukaryota; kingdom Metazoa; phylum Chordata; class Actinopteri; order Osteoglossiformes; family Mormyridae; genus Brevimyrus; species Brevimyrus niger. Next base: position 3,486,518 of record JAABNY020000025.1, read on the forward strand.
CCTTTGTGCCACAATCATATTTGTATTGTTGTTGTTACTCCATTGCTTAAGTTGGTGCATGAATCCAAGCAGCTGACAGATTTACTCATTCAGACAACCAAACAATTCACTGTTATAACTTAACAGTGTAATACTACCCACTGTGCCCTGTGCATTATGGGATAGGTTCCAGGCTCACCATGACAATAAGCTAGGCAGACCGGTATTGAGGATAGATGGATGGATGGTGCATTGAATAATTGGCCTCGGCCACTTATTATTAAAAGGTTAAAATGGCGATCTTGTAGTATGATTATCCTGTGATAGGTCACGGCATTCAGCATGAGAAAGCACATGGTCCCTGTGTTCATGGGTATCATACTCACAGACAAGCTTCAAATGATTCTCCACATTAATCCACCTTCAAAAATAATTATGGGTAGCAGGGGGTGTCTTTTCATTAGTCTTAATTGCGCTCAAATTTATTGATCCCTGCGAAAGAGAAGAAGACAGTGGTGTAGTTAATTTTGGTGTCACACTATTATTGCTGAACCACTTGTGCCAATGGAGTATAGCTCCTCTCAGAGACTACTGTAAATTTTTCCGCGATGGGGGTTTTAATCCATACATCTCGTCTAACGAGATTTTCACAGCAGGGAATTCTAGGAAATACAGGAAATGAGACACCCTGAGTGGGATGGCAGGCGATCACACGCTGGGAAATTTACAGACACCTATCAGCAGCCATTTTTGCAATGAGGTGGAAGGAGGTAGCCCATATAATGACAGGAAGAGCACATTAATGGCACAAGGGGGGGGTCAGATCCCTCAAGCCTGCAGGAGTGATGCTATAGTGTTACCCTATAAACTACTGTGGCTTTTACTGACAATAAATAAATAGAATAAACAGAACTTCCTATTGTTCTGTAGCTCAGATGCACAGTATGAGGTCGTCATGACAGCAGCAATTGAAGACTCTGACAGGTGTCAGCTAAGTGATAGTCACTCCTCGTATCCCCTCCCCCTTCCCAAGGGGGGAGACAGGCCACCGAAAATGCATAACGTGCCACCTAATGGGTGTCGAACAAGGTTGAAGATGTCACATCACGAGCCCTGGGGGGCTGCCTTGTGTAATATTTCCGCCCATTGCCTGTGGGAATCAGCTGTAGTCACTAGTATGCTTCGTGCCTGGAGTGGTGAAGCCTGAAGGATCAACGTGACACCTGGCCCCCCCAGCCGAAAAAGCCGGCAGGCTTGGGAGGCCACGGCGATGACCTAAGGGCTGCCCCAAGGCAGACGGCTTCTACCCAGAGTCATTTATCACAAACATATTCCTCCAGATTAGGGTGAAAACGCAAAACCTCATTAGCGTTTCCTTACATAACACCTCTCCCCCACTGTCCCTTGAGATGGCTATTTTTTCCCTCCTTTTCTATACGGTGGAGCTTCATTTAACACCATCCAGGGTGGTGCTGAATGGAAATGCCGGGAACGGGTGGGGCTGCTGATCCCCAGGGATCTTGCAACCATCAGAAAAGATGATCTGCAATCTGTTGTTATGCTGTGATTGTTCTTTGTTTGCATGGTCTTTCATTGACATATTACTATTTTCATTCATCAAAATTTGTCGGTTTCTTCCACTTGCTATTTTTCCACTTGCTAATAGATGCTGCTAAATCACTTGTAGCCTTGTACGTCTCTTAGTGTTGGTTCTTCAGTATATTTGCCCACATACTGTAGATGAGCCCCACTTTGCTCAGTGAGGCATTGCTTTGTAAAGTCCTGCAGACCCAGCCTGTCTGTGTTGTGTTATTTTAAAATATTGGACATTGAAATACAAATGCTGCGGTACGATAAGTCTTATGTTTTACTAAGGAATTTATCTGGCTGGTGCAACCCTGACGTTTCCCAGATTCCCACAGCAACGGTATCAAATTTCTTTGGCCAGATGAATAGAATGAACTGTTAGTGTTAGAAATTCATTACTATGCATATCATGTTCTGTGCGTATATTGTCCTTTAATTGATAAAGCAGTGAGAAACATCTACAGTATGAAACGTTCTGGAGTAATTAATACCAAGATTGGAGTAAGTATGGTGCAAAAGTGCCTACAGTTGTAATGTATATTATTGGTGATCTGAATAGATTTTTTTAGGCATGCTCGTTAAAAATTACTAGTATCTGGCTGTTTCAATATGAAGTAAAGGGATTTTGTGGGTCTGACAGTTGAGTTGAGAAGTCTTAACTCTATTATATATCAGTGTTCTGAGCTTCATAATGTCCGCTGAGTTGAGAAGTATTGAGTTGTGGGCACTCGCGCAGAGATAAGTAGTAGTAAATAAAGTCAATATGCACTCATCTTGATGACTTCGTCTTTCTGCTCCTTCTGCTGCAGATCCACCCACCGTGGAGCCGGTTTTCACCGAAATCCGTCAGGGCATCAGCCGCACCTTTTCCATGAACTGCAGAGTTCTGCGGGCACACCCCCACAAGGTGCTCAAGTACGAGTGGAGGCTGGGGAACCGCGTTCTGAGCACCGGCCTGGTGGACTCCCGCGACGAGACTGAGTACAATGTGCGGAGCCTGAACCGCGAAGGTTATGGGGAGTACACCTGCGACATCAGCAACGAGGCTGGGGCCGGCCGCTGCAGCTTCCTGGTCACAGGTACAGTAAGAGCCGCAATCCGACTGGCCTTC
>JAABNY020000025.1:3489294-3514960 GCA_015164015.2 Brevimyrus niger
TCAGCAACGAGGCTGGGGCCGGCCGCTGCAGCTTCCTGGTCACAGGTACAGTAAGAGCCGCAATCCGACTGGCCTTCAGCCACAAGCGCAAGCACCTACTGCTCTGTGGAGAGGTTAACTATCCAGGAAATTTGACGCCTAAACTGCCATGTTATTTTACTCTCCGTACAACGTAAGTTGTACACATATGTTTTAATTATGGTGAGGCTGGGAAGGTGGAATGCAGATGTCCTGGGGCAGGCTAGGGCAAGGCAAAAAAAAATAAAATCAAGCGATGACCCCAAGAATATGCCCCCTGAACCAGATGGTGGGATCCCCATGCTGAGAAGTTCCACCCTAAGGCCAATGCTCTTCTGTTATGTTATACTAAAGCTAAAACCTCCCTTTCTTTCACTCCCTTCCACCGATGTTCAAAGCCCATCTCTTATACATCTAATACGGTCACCATTACACATCTCACTCGCATGTCACATGCTTCTGCTCACCATCCAATTGCCCGCAAGTCCTCCAAAAAAACGGTGCTGGAAAGCTGGAACTCCTACAACCCTCCTTGTCTTACATTTGGCAAACATGCGAATAGCTAAACAGGAAACTCAGCTTGTTCTATAGGCAACGCTTTTTATTCTGAATTCTGATATTATCATTGAGTTATTCTACTCTTTTTTTGTTTATTCGGAGTGTAGGCCTGTAGTTATCTGAAAAGCGTGGGGAGAAAAGGTAAAGCTCAGGCTGGCTGCTTTAATAAAGTGCATTTACTGTGGGATTCACATCAATGCCTATAGACTGAAGCGTTTGTAAACACAATAAGCTCCTTATCATTTACCGAAAGACACAGCATGGTTTGTTGCTTATGAATTATATAAGAAGAAAAAATACAACTGTTTTTGATAAATTGAGGTTTATAAGTAATATGGTGTGCTGGGGGGGGTTGACGTGGGATTGAGAGACAGACATTCTTGGTATGCGCACGTGACAGGAAAGCGCGTCACTCCCATTAGTGCTATTTGAAGAATGAAAAAGGCATCGTTGGATCCCACTTCTGTACCATCCCTCGTTTTTTTTCTCAAAGTCTAGGGACTCGCGGCGCTTCCTGCTAATTGGCGGCAGTGAGTTTTCCTGACACGCGACCCTGAGCATTTAGCTAAGATTGGCGGCCCGTTTTGCCGCTTTGATTCCGTGCCGCTTCGTAAGTGGCCTGGCTCCCGTCCTGGTACACCCTTTTTTTTCCCCCTTCCAGGATTCCAAAATGTTTGGCCGCCATTTAATATTCATAATAAAGAATCCCAGATGGTCCGTGAGGCATTTCCAGGGCACCAGAGGTAGTGGATGAAGGCGGCAGCCTGGTACCTGATTTCGGCGGCTCCTGGAGATTTCGTTCCCTCCAGTCATTCACTTTGCATCAGTAATTTCCCACCATGCACGGCAGGCCTCTGAAAGGATTATATCACTAACAGCCCTCCCCTCCATACAGGCCAGGTTTAAGCCATCTGGACAGGGCAACTGCCAAAGGTGTAGAGGGCTGGCCACTTCAGGGATGAGGAGCATGACACAGAAGCACGTTAGAGTGAGCGATTAATGCAGGAGAAGGTGAGGATGCGGCTCCTGCACACCCACACGCCTTTTTGCTCGGCATGAAGATGGCAAGTGTTTTGTCCTTACAATTAAAACGAGTTTTCCACGAGAAGTCAAGAAAAACGGGCAGGTGTTTCTCTAATGCCAAGCAAGACTTTCTGGAGTGTCCTGGAGGAATGACGCACGGGCTCGTGACAGGGCGGCCTCTCGCGTACGTAGGCACAGCATCGTTAGATGAGCGAAAGGGACCCCGGATATTATGCTGGGGGGGGCATCCACTTCCTGGACTCGCGGTTGGCTGCAGTTTTCAGTTCTCACATCTGCAGGGCATAGGATGCAATGAAGTTCCGTCCAGGACGGTGGTGTGGATTTTTCTGAACTCAGTTCTGCCACCTTATGGCTAACAATTTTTCTCAGTATTATTTTCCATTATACTTCTCTGCCTTTGGTGTGTGTGTTTTTGAATTAAATATAAAAACCTGTTATTTTGATGTTGTGCAGACTATTTTTTTCAGTGCCTACAAGCGGAAACTCAATTTTATGTGAAAATATGTGAATACAATCCCCACAAAGATATGACAACGTATGAGAGTGTCTATGTGTGTTTGTGTTTATGACATGTTTATCTTTATAAATGGTTATTTTTATATCCCACAATGCGTTATAACCTGTTTTTGGCTCGTCTGGACATTTATCGGGTACCCACAATATAATCTTTAGTTTATAATTTGGGTATTTATGATTAGGTTTAGGGCTGGGTATGGGTTAAAGTTCTCATAGTTGGGGCTAGGGTTATGCGCATTGAATTGAATGGAAAGTGCCCAGAACAGCAGGAATGTGTGCATGTCTCTGTCGGGTTGCGGAGTCTGCTTCGACAACCGATGAAAGGAAATGGGCGCGACTGCTGGAACATGACACCACTGAAGTCATCTTTGAGCTCCAGGGGCTTTGCGGATAGAGGATCCTGTCTGCCGCATTCGCGTCAGTCCAAGGGCAGCTAAACGAGGCGTCAGCGAGGAGCTCGGCAATCTGAGCTCGACAACCGGAGCTCTACCCTCCACTTCTAACGGGTCCAGACGTGGCTTCTCTTCTCTGGCAATGCCAAACCATATTCTGCTTTTCCATTAGGTGCCAATGCCACTCATTGACTGGATCATTATATCAGTTACTAGGAGATATGTACAGATCACTAGCGTTTCATGGTCTAATTTAATTGAAATGCTGCGCATTTACAGTACAACTCAGCAGTGTCGTTCCAGAGGGAGAGAGGTGCATTTTATATTTGAAGTAGGGTGAGCTATGGGGTAGCTGTGCTTGGGCACCTTTCCCGGTTGTAACAGCTATTGACTGGGCCCATTTGGACATCCTTACCTTCTCTCACTACTGCCCCATCCATTGTCACATATTTATATCAATTTATATTCTTATTCCATTTTCTGTGGTGAAGGGAGGGCGTCCAAAGTCAGAATTTCATTGTACAGCGAACTCGCTTGTTTTCCGTCCATATGACAATCAAACCCTCTATAGTTCGATCCCAGCCTGCAAACACAGCCCAAAATTTAACAGCTTAAAAATGAGGAATATGTAATTGTTCAATATAGCATTTACTGAAGTGATGTAGGTGCTATTGGACTCAACTACTTAATGTAGGCTCATGGCGACCTTGCATTGGATAAACAGTTACAGTATGGAAAGTGGATGGATGATTGGATGAATAATGAAGATTAAGTACCTTGCACTCTGTTATAATAACAGCAACATCATCCCCAAGTGGAAACTCGGATATCAAAATAGGAGGTTACAGCAGACTTTCTTGCAAAGTAGATGCAATGGGGGAAAAATGACTCAGGAACAGTGGAAGATTTCCACACTGTGGATGGGTGGGGAAGGGGGTCATGTCTTTTAATATCATAGGACAACAGAAAAAGGTATTTGCTACTCAGTGTCTCGTTGAAGGTTCAGCTCTGCAGTGAGGTTATCAATCGCAAATATAAGACTTCTCTGTCTCCCTGAAAAAAGCAATAGTTGTAGGAAGAATGGCGAGTATTAAGAATGGCGAGTATTCACTTTGTGCTCCGTTCTGTATGTTTGCAAAGTACAGCAGCCAGTGGAGGAAATTTTAAGTGCATAAAGTAAAAATCTTGACCAAGATTTTATTTCAACCAAGCAGTTGACTCTGTGACTATGACAACCTTAACCCCTATCCAGCCCTCAGGGTATGTGTAAGTTTTGTGATTGCGGTCACAGATTTTTATAAAATTGAGTTTCCCACTCTGGGGACTGAAACAGACATCCACACACATGCACACAAGTTGGTCTTCCTATCTAAATGGGAGCCGTACATTCATTTCTAAGAACCACACAGTAATCCCAATCACAACACCCTCAACCCCTACCCAGCCCTAACCTTAACCATAAGTAACCAACCCAAATACAAGACTTTTTTTTGTTGCATTCACAGATTTTTATAACACTGAGGTTATCCAAATGGGGACCTCAAAAGATGTACCCAAAGATAGGAAAATTTCAGGTTTGCCTACGCTTTTGGGACAGTTTGGTCCTCAAATGTGATCTACAGTATGCAAACCCACACACACACACACACACACACAAAGAGAGAGAGGGAGAGGGAGCATTTGTAATTTGTAATTGTGATTTGTGGGAACTCTCTGTTCATTTCTATGTGGAAAACTCTAATCCCAGTATGATTACCTTAACCATAAGTATCCAAACTAAATAAAAGACTTCTGGCATTTTTAGTTATTTGATTGCATTCACAAATCTTTGCGGGGACCTGAAAATGGTCTCCCAACATCAAAGAACAGGTTTTATCTCATTGTGGGGGACATTTGCCCCCCACAATGTAACATACAGTAACCCTAATGCACACACACACACACACACACACACACACAACCTCCTGCATACACATACCACATGCATACAGATTCAACTAACATCTACCCTGGGCAGATCTTTCACACTCAACATTTTTGTTAAATCACTGTAATATCCATCCATCCATAACATCCATTTTCCATAATTGCTTGAACATGATGTATTACATAATATTTCAGTTTTTCTCTCAAGATACTTTAAATATAAACACCTATAACACCTGGAATGTTAATCAGTTGTCTGTAATCTTCTGCCGCAGCTGAGCCAGCAAGGCTTCTGAACTGACCGTATCAAGGTCAGAGATACAAATACATCACTGACTACCAGTCAATTGGAGGTCCACGGATCAATTCTCCTGGTTTTCTTCCATGCTTGCAAATGGGCGGCTGGTTAGTCTTGTTCTCCCAAAAGGACCCAACTCCACCTTGGGAATTTGTTGTTTTGATTTTTTTGGCTCTTGACATTATGAAAAGTGAATTGGTTACTTTTGAATCTGTCATGTCTGCATTAATGGCTGCTTCTTTTTAAGCTTTTTCATTTTAAGTTTGATCATGCTGACCTACTCCGGCTGTTAAATCCTCCGGATCAACTGGGATGGGTGTAAACAGAGGAAAACCCTGTTGAAGATCATGTCTGGAAAATGCCATGGAAATATATTCCCCTTTTACTGCTCCCTGTAAATGTTCAGTAATATTTCCCTCATTTTAACGGTTAAAGTGACATATTTCTCAAAGCAAGTGTGGCATTGTGTCATCCAGAGCATAGAACCACATGCATATAAATATGTCTATTTGGTCAGTTCTGGCACAACAGTTACAATATTTTTGATAGAAATTATTGAAAAGAAAACATGTATCGTATTTCATAATCTCAGCCCTTAAAATGCTCAAATTACACCAATGCTTCTCCCAAAAATAGTCAAATATTAATTACTGGGTTTTAATAATTACACTCATCTTTGTAATCCGTTTACATTTATTAGCTTTTGATATTCATGGTTATTAGGCTTCAAAACATCGCAGCAATGCAAATGACTGACAAGTTCATTGTGCATCCATGGGTCCGTATTACCTGTATTACAGAAAGCAAACAGTGAGGTAATAAGATCTGGAGATCCAGAGGAGATTAAATTAAACTAAGTCACTGCAAACATTATTTCATTACGATTTAATTAAACATAGGAGGAGCAGCTGCGTTCTGCCAAGAGAACCTATAGTAAATTATATAAAAATCTATTACCTTTAACATCAAAGGCCTCTGAATTAACCTAAATGGTGTTCGTATAGTTCAGGGTATGAGTGTAATTAAAAGTTACAGAATTAAATGGGTGCTATGGCGACGCGAGGACGAGGCATGCTGCAGGCAGGAAGGGAATGTGGACGACCCACTGATGGCTTCCAGGAATACAGGGATTCATTAACAAACTGAAGACACTTGGAATACTACAAAATCAAAAAGGACCGTGAGGGGTCAAAAGTAAAAGGGGAAAAACAAAGACTAACTACAAATGGGGCAAGCAACAAATAACAGAGCATTCAAACAACATCAAACATACATTAATGACTCCAGAAGGAACAGAACCGCATCAGGAACTTAAATACTACAGGCTAACAAGCATAATGCAGGACAGGTGAAAACAATTCGCAAGGACTAGTAAAACAGGTAACGGGTGATACAAATAATTAACTCAAGGAACTAAACAGGGAAACTAAAAACCAAGAAACAAGGAAAATAGAATCTAACGCTGGGAATAACAAAGACCGGTGAAACACAACGAAGGAACAAAGCAAGAAGCCAAAACTGAATACAAATCACAGGACTAATCTGATAGAAATGAAACACTAGGAAAAAATGCAAAGACAGAGGAGGTGGGATTCGAACACAAGAGAGAGAGGTTCACAGGCAGCCGCATGCTCAACATGTTGAGCGAGGGAAACGCTAAAGACTTGGACAACTGGGAAAGACAGGAAGGACTGGGACAAACCAGGCGCTGACCCTGACAGCTCGTGTACATCCTATCAATGAAGTGACTGAAATAGCTTAATCTCTGATTTTACAAAGCATCTTTGCTTGATTCATCAGGGCATTAGCGCAATGTTGATTGAAAGCGATTAATATGCTGCCCATTTGTCCGCAAGGAACAAATGAGGGGAGAGGAATGTGGAGAAAAACAAAAAGAGCATTGTGTTTCGCTCAGACGTCTGGCGAATGGGGCCGGTGATCTCAACCGGCTGCTAAAAGCTGTGGTGAAGCACCGGCGCAGGCAGGCTGAACACAAAACTCCTTCATGGGCATGATGCCACCAAACGAGGAGCGAAACATCACACAAGACATCCTTATAAATGAATGAGAAATTGTTTGGCGTGTTGTACCGGAGCTCAGAAAATACGCAGACAAATCTCTCGTGGAAAAAAAAGGGAGGTTTCATCACTATCTGTACCAGATTACAATGTGTAGATCTGTAAATTGCATTTCAATTACTGCAGTTTTGTCGTCTGTTTTTTTTTTTAAATACCTACTGTTGTTTGTGGATGGAGGGAGGAGAGTGCAATCTTAATTAAAACAGCAACATTGTTTCATTGTCAAAATTGCATATTGATTTATCTTAAAGTTTCGATTTCATGCTGTTGTGTAAATTCATGTATGTTCTTCTGATTTTTTTTCCAGCATTAATATGATTCATACTGCCAATTAAGGTTAACTTTTCCCAGCTCTGTGTGGGCCAGTACCTTATGTCAGTAGACTAACAAAAACTGGTCAGTCTGGATTTCACCTTGGGAACTGTGGTTTCCAAGAGCTAGAAGATGGATCGAGATATTCCTGATTGAGATCTGCAGGGTCAATTCTGCTGAGCCATTAGCAGTGAATGTAAATTTGATCCCACACAATAAGTCATAATATAAACACTTCTCTGGCTGATGATGTTATGACCTCAACTTGTGGAGATCAGCAACTTCCTATCTCGATTCTCCATGGAATGTCCTTCATTCGCTGTTTCCATTGGAGTTAATCCAACTGCCCATGGTTCATTGTGGAGGCTCTTGAAGCTAACATCTAATTCTCCATCTTTCTCTTACCAGTAATAGTAACAGATGAGCCTTCTTGGCCACACTGTCCTCTGTACCATCATCTGGAAAACAAAAGAGGTGGCACAGAGAAACATACAAATAAATCACCCTTGCATCTGGCTGTGAGCCTGTTCCTTTGAACCATTGGATTCCATCGCAGGCGGTTCCCTAATTAATCACATCTCTGCAGTACGATGCTTCTTGGGCCCTTGACAACACTCTTGCCCCCCCCCCCCCACATCCCTGCCTTTCAGTATAATGCAGCAGCAGACACCCACTTCACCATTGCTAACCACGTTCGCATTACTAGTCACGGTGCTGCCTGGTTGGGGGGGGGGGGGGCGACCATACATCAGGCCCCATGCCGTGAGAGGAATTCAAAATTCAGCAATATACAGAAATGCATGGATCTGGTGGGGTCTTGGGTGTTAGATGTATCTGTGTTTCTGAATTACCTGCTTTGGTAGTAGGGTCATACCAAAGATACACTTCAGCAAAAAACAACCTTGGAGAATGCTTAAAAATGTGAAGAGAGTACATTCTGTTGGCCCTATTACACCCGAATGATGTAAACCGATATACAGACAGAAGTCTGTCTGAGAGAGAGAGAGAGAGAGAGAGAGAGAGAGAGAGAGAAGCCAGTGTGAGGTGCTGTGCTCTGTCTTTCAGGGAAGGCCTATGCCCCAGAATTCTACTATGACACCTACAGCCCCCTGTGGCAGAACAGGCCTCGTGTTTATGCCTTCAAGCTACAGTGGACCCAGATGAACCCCAACGCCGTTGACCGCATCATGGCCTACCGCTTGGGAATCCGCCAGGTAAGAAATAACCAGCCCCTCGCCCCACTCTCTGCTACTCTCCCATCATTACTCTTCCTCCCTGCATTGTTAATTATGGATCATTGCCTTTAAACCCAAGTCTTAAAGGTACAGAATGAACTGAGCTTGCCGATATGTAGAGATGTCACACTCTTGTCTTTTATTTCTGAGAGATTGGAGTTTTGGGGTCCATTGGTTAAACTATCAGTTATTCTTTATTTCAAAATATAAGTGTGCTTCTTTTTAAATCCTGCTGCATTAAAATTAATACTGATTGATACTGATTTTTTCAATTAAATGATGTTTAATTATACCACCTTATTCTGTGACATAGGGAACATATCTGGAGAAGACAAATTTCCCTACATATCAAGATAAATTAGTAGTCCTAAAATAAAAATCTTATACCTGGAACATTCCAAATATAGCGCAGATCTGGCTAGTCAACAGGATGAAAACCAGTGATGGAAACAACTGGAGTTGTACAGAATGTCTTGCTTTGTGATGCTGAATAGACTTTATGCTCATAAAATCACTCAGAACTGGTGGATTCAGACCATTCAAATATTTAATGTGTTCAATTAAATGTACCGTTGGGTGACTGGCAGCACATACAGATTTGGGTACAGTAGGTTTAATTAGGCCCACTGGGGGCCCTGTGTAGCAGTCTGATGCTTAAAAGCATGTAAGAGCAGGATGGACGACTGCTGAAAATACTGAGGAAATGAGACATTTCACTGAATCATCACCACACTCTCCCTGCCTGGGCTCAACCAGGGGCAGAAGGCCAACATTTTCTAAATGCAGTGTCTCTCTGAAGTCTTGACCAGGAAAACGCTTTACCTGCGTCATTCACTGTTGCATGGTGTGACATCATGAAGAAATTTGGCTCCGCGTGAAGCCCATGTCTGAGGATGGACCAGGTCTCTTTGATCAAATGTTTTCCATCCTTCCGATATCTTGTAGCATTTCATGAGAGCTTTGATGCACTCATTGAAATGCTTGACAAATAATCTACTTGATATCTTCTTGATAACATTTCTGATGGAGACAAAGAACAAAAATCTCAAACACACACTGGAGCTGTGTTGCTGGAGGACATAAAATGATGGAGAACTTGACGCACACTCGATTTCTGGTCTTTCCACCGCTCTGACTCATCTAGCTTATGTGCTTGTCTGTTTGCTACCTGGAGATCAACATTGAGATATATGTTTCTCTCAAGAATGATAATGTTTCAGTGTCTTCCTGGTGGTTCATTCCCTGGGGCGGGGCAAGGACAGGTGATGAACATATTCACTCAATTCTTCTGCACCTCATCACCAGTTTTGATCTTCTTTGAATCTAAAAAGATTACTAGGGTGGAGGCCCTAGTATGTGATCTCACACTACTTTTCTTGACCTGATGCCCTTTTCGATTCTAACTGGTCCTATTTGCCGTGACTGACTGGCAGCAAAATTTGTTTTCTGCTGCATAACATGTGTCACCCATATACCTTAATGCCTTTGCTAAATTTGCCATTTGCTATAACGGAATTCTGAATCTATTATACTGTGATTTCATTTGCAATTGAAATGAGAGCATCTAGCTACCTGTGAGATAAATGAAGATGAACAGCACATCTGTGAGACCTGAACAGCACTGTTTAGATCCCAGGACAGCATTCTGCCTTTTAAGATGCTGTCACTGTTCTGTAAATAGTGTACAAACACCATAGTCTCCCAGCATGTTCATGCTTCGTTCACACTGAGACCTGGGAATAAAATGCTGTTTCTGGATGGCTTTCCTTTCTTCATTGCATGCCGTAGCTATCAAGATACCCCACGGTAAAGATTAACCAAGGGGAAATGGACATTTGGCATGTTCATTACTGTAGGACGTTGGTAGTCCCATATGTCGCTGAAGTGACATTTATGTTTATATTTACATATTAGCCATTCAGTAAAAACCAATAAATACTTCTGATCTGCACAATCAAGTAAACACATCAAGTACACATTTACTAATTTTGTAATGTTATCAGAGAGGTGTATTGGGTATTAATGACCTATATATGGAAGCCCTGAAGTTCAAAACAAACTAACAAATGGGAAAACAATGACAAATTAGAAAACATTAACTGAAACTGAAAACGGTCATGGGCTAGTCACTGGTTGATATTGAGTGTATCAATCATAAAGTGGACTAGTTAAATATAGTCACTGGTAGAAAAAGTACTCAATTTACTTGAAATTACAGACACAGATAGCACACCAAAGTGTAACTCAAGTAAAAGCCACGGCTGTACAACTCATGTAAAACTAAAGAATACCTGGTTTTAAAATACCTAAGTACCAAGAGTAAAGATGTATTACACATTCAAATCTGAATTTAGCATTCAAGTTTGAATATACTGTACCATTGTAAGTTACAGGGCATCACTATAAAGAAAACTGAGGTCCAAGTGACTAAGCAGATGTTTTTATTTAGAAAAAATAGTGAAAAATTTGCTGGCACAAATTAGAGTGATGTTTCCTGTTTTTTTATTATATGGAAAAGGAAAGGTCGATCTACAGGTCAGATTTAATAATGAATTATGAAGATGCTGTGAGTTAATACTTGAGAACGAGCCAACAAATTCCCTTGGCCTCCATTATGAGAGATGGCTGATCTTCCAATGTCATCATCTCCAGTATTTCAGTAGTTGTGTCTTTATCTCTTTGAATATTGATAAAGTTTAAATATCAGCCAGCAATATCGGTATGTTAAGCGATATATTGTGCATCTCTGCTTGTTGTTTGTTCAAACTTGTTATAAACTATATCTAATGCAAAACAATAAGTCAAGTGATAGAGGCCTACCGCTCAAGAATCACAAGAGAAAAATCTGCATCTTGATTCATGAATCATGTTTTACCCAAAATTGTGCAACCTTATACTCTAAGTCCCATAGTTTTTTTTTTATTTTTTATTTTTTATCCTGTGCGCACAAGATACAAGATAGTTACAGTCTGTATGAATGGTCACGACAGAGGTCAAGCGACATGAACAATGCTTTTTTTTTTCGGTCCTTATCAATAAGCATAATAATACACTATGATAAACAGGTACGGTAAATACATCATTACTGACACCTGTTTATTGTATTTATTGAACCTGTGCAAAAACTTTTGATGGGTCTGTACAAACGAGCCCTAAAAGTCTTGGATCAAAAACTGATAAAGTGGCACCACTGTAAAATACAGGAGAAGTACAATCTCCTAATTTCGACAGTTTTATCAATTTCTTTTTTATAAGACCTCAATGCCTCAATGGTCCCAGAGTTGGTGAGCAGAATGATTGTAAAAGCCAGCAGCACAGAAGCCCCAACAAGAGGAGCAGCTAATGGTATGGAGACTGTAAACCAGCAAAATACAAAACATCATTCGGACAATCCTCATTCTCATTAAATGACCTAAGATCTGGAATCAATTACCATCAGCAATAAAACTGTTAACAAATGATAACAAAAGCCTTTGACTCCCAGGTAAAAAAGTGTCTGAAACAAAAGAAAATCTGCATTGTGAATGTTCTGACCCCGCGTCCGGCTTGTACCTTGCACACTCGGTTTAACATAGCTGGATGGTTACCCATTGGTTTTTAAACATTGTTAATGTATAATAAAGCAATATCGATGAATAAAAATGTCTTGATTTTAAGTAACGCTAATCTGTGAGGGTTGTTCAAAGTCTACGTTTTACTGTTAAGAGTTTGATGTCCAAAAAATGTGAGGGAATTAATTTTGTTTGTTATTAATGGACCAATTAAGGAACACAAATAATTTTCCTGGTGAGATTTTTAGAGGGATAAGAAAGCTATTTCAGTATAGATTACTCTGCGATGCTTATCCGTTTAGCCGGGAGCTTCGCCCAAGCATGTGTAACGCCGATCCCGAATAGACTGCATCTGTAAAATGTGATATTTTACAAATTCGTCAAGGAGTAGCAGTAGATTTACTGATAACCGTGCGGGAATAACTGACATGAGCTCATAATTTCAAACTCCAGTATTATACATATGAACACAGATCGAAGCACACCAAGTTAATTAAAAAATATATACATATATTTATTTAGATGTTTAATACATTCAACATATGAACAAACCTGGTTGTTAAAGAAATACAAAAAAAATTAAAGGTATTTTTAAAATAAGTGTAGAACTGCGGTCCACCCGTGGCTTATTAATTTCCGACTGCACCGGCAATCGCAAATTAAATTAATGAAATATATAAACTATTTACACAGTGGGGACTCATTTCTGGCCCTCTGCCTTGGAGGCTCTTGGGGGCTAGTCCCAGACGTCCACCTTGATTAGTGGGGTGTAGCTCTTCAGCCCCGGGGTGGCAAAGGTCTCCACTATTCCAATCACCTTTTTGGGTCCCACCAATTACATCATTTTAGGGCAGGAGACAGCCACCCACAGGCGCTGCTTAATCCTAGGCCCCAAATCGAGGGAGTGGGGCCGAGTCCAGCCAGAAGGGTAGAGCAGCTTGGGCTCCACAAGACGGCATTAAATCTCCTGATACTCTTCCACGCTGTGCCCGTGGATCCTCACCGTTTGGTCTATGGGGGATTTAGGGGGCAGTGGATGAACTTTGGGGAGAACTGCTATGTTGCGGATGGTGTTGTCCTTCCGGGACCTCTGCCGCTTCCACGGAACTGCCTGTTCACCTGTAGTCTAAGACACACGTTTTGGAAACGTAAATGTAAGGCTGATGACTGTTAATCTCATTTGCACTTATTTCTGTTCTATGATATATTTCATGGATATTTTAACCCAGGAAGTTACAAGGCTAATAGAAATACTAATTGTAAATGGTAAACTGACCTCTTCCATTATCTAAATTTAAATCCAAAAAAAAAAGAAAAAATGGACAAAGAGCAGGAGTTGGCATTCAAACCCACTTTGATACTAAGAGAGAACTCAGTGATTACGGCACATTGCCACACCACCCTAGGGATGACAACCCAAGTACAGACATGCAGCACCACACTAGTTCAAATGGAACAGCGAGAGTTTTCTTCCAGAGGCTCAAGTGCCAATCCTGCCATCAATCCCAACGTTTAGATGTAAATTAACACCAGTAAATGCAGGTGAAGAACCTTATGGAGGAAGATCACTCCTGGAGTTCGCTGGTTTAAAACCGGCAACCTTCCGATTACCGGCACAGATTCTAAGCCTCAGAGCCACCACTCCACTGTTGGAGCAACTAAAAGTCAGCGGTATCACCCGTCTCTACCAATCAGTGGCAAGGTCATGACATTTAAATAAGCACCTACCCGTTTCTACCTTCAGTTGATGTTTTACAGTGGTGCTTTTTTTGATTTGCTGATGTGCTTTCTTCTACATGCTTTGTTTTTCCATCTATCCATTGCCTGAAATCACTTGTCTTATTCAGGGTGACAGAGGGTCCAGAGCTTATTGACGTAAGGCAGGTAACAACCCAGGATGGGGTACCAACCCATCGCAGGGCCCACTTACACACACCATTTACTCATCTCTAAAGGTCATTTGGTAATTCCATTTAACCTCAACGCGTTTTTGGACTGTGGGGGGATATCAGAGTGCCCAGAGGATGCCCCATGATAACAGGCAAACTCCACACGCATGGAGCTCTACTGAAGGCTAACCGCTGTGCCACCCCCTCATGTTTTGTTTATCAAACCCTTATGTTTGCAAAACATTTTATAAGCTGAACAGAGCGAGAGTTTAAAGAATTTAAGTATCAGGCCATGTTAACTAATAGCTACAGAATTTCCATAATAACTACAGAATTAACATAATCTGGCAAATTTAGTTCTTGATAATTTTCTGTTAGATGCAGGTCAATTCATACAGTTTATTAGAAGTAAACTGTAAAAAAATATGCTGAATAGAAAGCAAATCAAATCTTCTTCAAGTGGTCGAGGGTGGAAAGACGAATACTGGCTCCAGGAAGAAATAGCAGGTGAATCAGAGACTGTACAGTGCTTTATATTATACAACGCTCTGATATCTGGACCGAACAGCATCTTAAACACTACAACACCCCCTTCTCCCTGGCTTTCGTTACTTTAATGTCGTCTGCCTACTCCCCCCTACCCTCTCTTTCAGATTAAGCCCTACTTTGCCTTGAGTATCCTTTACCACACTTCCACCTCCTTATTCTCTCACCTTGATAAGTCTGGACAAAAACCCTCCCTGTCACCCCCTGCCTCTTTTAGTAAGAGTGCGCTGATGGCTTTTGGAGTACCAGTGTCGCATGGCCGTCCACCAGAAATGCGTGTCGAATTATCCAAGGCTGTGCTCTCAACCAGCATCTCAACCTTGATGTCTCTCCTCCAGATTCCTCAGGGATAATGAAAGTTTTGTTGATTACCAAACAGTTCTTTAAAAGCCTTCCTGAATATACGCTTTGGCACAGTAGCAGATACAGCGGGATGACTTTATGTTGAAAAATCTGTTTTTTTTCACCATAATTCATCCTCCTTGCCATCCTTTTCCTCTATTTTTTATTGTGCAGTCATGATCGGATATTCAGGAGGACTCTGTCCACTGAGGGTCTGTGAGAGTGAACCATGTCAAAACCAACATGCAAGAATTATGCAAAATTCAGACTCTGTCTGAGGTTGCTCTTATATTCTTCTATTTCTTTCTGCCAAATAAATGTATGCTATACTTTTTTCAAGACTATAATATTCAGTAAGTGTTATAAAAGCTAGAACATTTGTGTTGTTATGTTTATCATGTAAAATTTACATATAAAAATAAGGAGAAATAGTAACAAATGATTCCAGGTTGTTCATGGTACTGCATTTTTGGATAAAGTATTGTATTGTATATATTGTCATATATACGTATGACATTGAGCAGTCAGAAGGTTGCTATCCTCTGTTCAAATCCTCTGAATGTAAGGAGTGATTCTACTGTACTCTACTGAGCCCTTGAACAAGGCCCTTAACCTGTGATTGCTTTGTCCTGGGTATGATATTAACCTGCATCTAGCCCTGCAAGGAGGTTCTCCAAACTTTCAGGGAAGATTTGGGGGTTGAAGGCAGGATTGGTACTCCAGCCACCAAACGGAACTCCACGCTGTTTCATTCAAACTAGTGTGGCGCTGAGGAATCACCTCCTGCATGGCTGCACTCAGGTCTCATCCCTGAGGTGGTTCATCATGTGGTGGGTGCAGCAACACACACTCCTTACCTCCTGGTATATGTGTTTAGTACGGCTGGTTTGTTCCAGAAATTTTTGTAGTTGATTCCAAATCCAAGAACTTGGAATCAATGGATTTTGGTCCAGATAGCAGTTTTTCAAAAAACTTAAAAATATGAGAGAAAAAAGGTCTTGTAAAAAATACAAGGAAGATTAGTATGAATGACAAGGGATCTCAATACTTTTAACTTAATATTTTGTTGACAAGAATACCTTTTAAATGATATAGTATACTTCATCATTTATATCTTGTTTCGCCTTGCAAAAATAGAATGATAGGACAGCAATTTAATAGGGTTTATTCTCACACTGACATATTACAATTAGTATGCTTGTATTCTGTTATAATGCCCAACTTCCAGAAGGCCCTAATGTTTTATTGTAACATGTATTACAACATTGTATTACATCCCATGTAATAAATTTGAGTGCCATAACTAAATAGATACATGTTGACACACATACACAAAATACTTCCATTTTGTTAAAGTCTGTGTTTGAATGACCATTGATACTAAAATTATATATCAGGTCTCTAAATTACTTTTTAAATGTTTATTTAATTGAAATATTCATGCATCATATGTGATGTTTAATTAAATGCCAGCATTTATTACAAATACTGCATTGAAGTGTATTTAGTGCCTTGCCTAAAGTAAAATCCTGCCAAATTATTGAATGATGCATGGATTGTGGCCTTTCAAAATTAACTTGCATCTTTAAGCTCACTCTGCTAATCACAAATTCAGAATTTTTTATTCATTTGTACTTTAGAAATAGAGAGGCAAACAACAACCAAGAACTGATTGCTCTGATTGGATGGCAATAATCCAATCCACTGAGAGTGTCAACTGTCACCGTGACAGCACCATTGGCACCAATCAAGGCAGTCATTGACATGCAGCGTTCACAGCACCCTTTGCTCGGGTCCACAGAATTAAATTTTTGGACAGCTACTCAGAAAACTTTAAAGTGAAGATTCTTATTGGACTGTAGTCGATTCAAAAGTTTCTTTTTGGAATGGCCTCCTAGCCCTAATGTTCAGACTCGTGGGTTACAATGACGGTCGATGGCTAGATGACTCGGTGGTTAATGCCATAACGCTGTGCCTAAGAGTGTAGGGGATGTGCGACTGTGATGCGTGAAAAGAGCAGCCATATGCCACTGTGGCGAGAGCCACACTCATGGCGTGTGAGAGGAGCACCGTCGTTTGCTGGGGTGTTTGGGACTGTGCCTATGGCATGAGCTCTTCAGGAATGCATTCATCAGTTCCAATCCAAATCAGGAAATGGAACTAGAGTTAGAATTTAAATCTCCCTGAAATTCGAATCAGTTTCCAATTCTGTTCCCCATAGTTCATTTTTTTTTCTCCCAATCCCAACTCCAGTTGCATTTTCTGAATTGGGCTGCAGCTGGTGAATGCATTCCGGAATGGCCCAAACCCTGGTCTATGGATGCGGCTCAGAAGATTAGGGTACGGCCGGCTCTAACGGGGGCCATGTGCCTATACCCTGGTTCTTGAAATGAAGGTTCCGGCTGGCGATTCTTCAGTGTTCCTGGGAGCTTCTGCTGGGAGAAGAGGACTTAAAACTTGCACCTGTAAAAACCCAAACTCAACCGCTGGGCTCTTAAGCAAAGGCCCTTAACCTGCAATCGCTGTGGGCACTGTCTGACCCTGCTTTCTCAAAGAAATAAAAAAGCTGGCACTTTGTATAAAAGTGTCTGCTAAACAAGTAAAAGTTAAATATAATTATTACCTTCTTCGGGCTTCTGGGCAGAACAGGGAGGAGAGCAGGCCTGGTTACATGAAAATAGGAAACTAATTACAAGCGTCCGGGGTTACTTTACAAAATACCGCACTGTTGAAATAATGTCACATGCCGTGGGGAGAAAACAAAAAAACCGAGCAGAGTCTGAGAGGCTTGGCATGCTGTCTGCGTGTCCGTCGTCTGAGGACTGTGTGCGTCGCTGAGCACTTTCCCACATGCTTGGCGTCACCTTCACACCTTCCTCACTCAGCTGGCGCCACTCAGCCCTCACCCATTCATAACGGCGTCACGCAGCTTGATTTATCCCCTGTCACATTTGTCATTGGCACTGGCCACCCACCAGCGCTGAAAGTCAACACTAAGTACTCGAATACTCCCTCTCTCCCATTATCCCCCGTCTCCCCCCTGCCCCCACCCGATCTGTGAAAAATATATGCCTACTGTGGTGTGCTGCTAGCTGCCACCACAGGTGTTTAGAAGCAGTTTTAAACTTTGTTTAAAAATGATTGTCAGTGATCTACCATAGCTGCTTCATGTTCAAGGCCTACAGGGGATCTAGTGCCGCAGATAACATTCGTAAAAATACAGGAAAATGAATCCTCTTGCCTCTTTTCCATAATGCGGTATCCCTCATTATTCTCCTGCCTATTTAATCTTTTTTTTTATAAGCTAGTTATACACTCTATTTAGCCGAACTGGCCAGTAAAAGAGTTAAAATGCAGAAAAAAGTCAATTTATTTGAGCTTTAAGATTCAGTCCAAATTTAGATATTTTGTTATATTAAAATTATCATCAGAGTTCATTTGTGCATTGTTTAAAAAAAAAAAACATTATATAATAACTTTACATTGAAATGCATTTGACAACATTTCTAGGGTTATTTTTTTCTGTTGTTTGCTCTCTGATTATTTTAAGCCTGGCGAGACAGATCTGTAGAAATGATCTCAACACACATCTGAGAAAAAAAAAGGTCTGGAATTATCTGGATTTTTTTAATGAATGGCTCCTAAAATGTGATTCGATCTTCATCTAAGTCATAATAAATGACTTAAACATTTTCCATTGCAATATCTGGACAAATGCAAAAAATAATATGAAGTCCTATAAACTGTCGGCAATAAGCTCAACAAAATGCTTTCTGTAGCAGCTGATCAGACCTTCACAGCAGTTAGGAGATATTTTTGGCCCATTCCTCTGTACAAAACCATGTATATTTAATGTATTTTTCTGTCATATTTTGCTTGAATGCCATGAGTCAGATTACAGTCAATGAGATTGAGGTCCAGGCTCTGAATGGCCATTGCAATATATGGGATATTTTTTTGTTTGAACCAGTTGACTTGCTGCTGTATTATAGATCATTGTCACGTTGTATGATACGACAGGACATGAACAGGCAGGAATCATGATTGTCCAATAGGAGTTTAAGTAAGGAGCATTCCTATTGGACAATCATTCCTTCTAGCTTAAGTTAACCCAAATAACTGAGAGCTCTCGTTTTGTGGAACACCCCCAGGTGAGCTAAGTAGAAATATGGCTAAATCCCAGACATAGGCATAAACAGGAATGAGCAGCAAGCTCCAGTCATTGACTGTTTATGTAGCCACTAGATGCTATTATCTTTCGCTGCTGCCGGTTCATGGTGTCATAGTTTTAGTGTTGCCTCCTGCAGTGTCCAGCCCTGGAAGTGGGTTCCACCTGCTTCATGGATCACAACCCCCTGACATTCTGTTATTGGGATTTCATTGGTCCCTCAATGATTGAAAGCCACGCAAACCCTGAGACAGCAAAATAGCCCCAAACCATTGTACTTTCTCTGTACAGCCGTACACTTTTACAAGAGGCTTTAGTGTTGATAAACAGGATTCTGTTTCTGCAAAAAATGAAATAGGTGGTGTATAGCAGAAAGGATGTTTATTGGAGAGCAGTGGTCCCTTCTACATTAGCATACCATGAACACCAATCTTGGTAGAGTCATGGAGACAGATGTTATCAAGTGTCAAATCAAATGTTAGTAGACCCTTTTGGGAGCCAGCCTTCGGTCTCTGACACTTATTTGTGCCCTTGACACGATCTGCACGGGAGGCTCACTCCTAGGAAAAGTAGCAACGATGCTAAATACCTGTGTGAAGTCACTGTGAAGACAACTACCTTGCAAGTAGTTCAAAGTAGACCAACCCCCCGGCCTGATTTGAACCGCAAAAAGTCCAATTGCTCGCTTTTAATAGGTGATTATTCTAGAGATTCACATATTCTTATCAATGGCTTATATTTTAAGCAATTTATTAAGTAAATGTAACATATAAATTGTTGATGTTTAGTGTGTCAGATTGTTTTTATTATTTTCACTTAGATAAAGAATAGCTCGATCTCCGTCATGTTCTTTTACTTGAAGAAAGTGTTTAAGGCAAGAAATTCCTTATATGTTGCTTTGGACCAAGTAAGATGCTGCTGCATTGTTTATATGTTATAACTTTAAGTTCCAGACGTCGAAAAGAAAAAAAAAAATCTAAATTTCCTTTAGACTAATCTGAAATGTCATTATTATAATTGTACGAGCAGCCATTCCTGTCGCGTGAGGATTACTGTATTTCTCATGCTGCCGAATGGTGCAGTCATGCGTCCCGCTTTCTCGGTTAACTTGGCTGTGTTCTTTTACTTCCCTCTATTTCATACTCTAAAGGGGAAACCAGTTTCAGGGTTTGCAGCAATCACTGGCCCAGTAGTGTTGCCCTAGGGAAAAATAGTTTGGTGAAATTTTGACATCCTGTCTTGGGTGTTCCTTGGGTCCTTCCCCCTGCTTCCTGAGGATGCCTGTAAGCTCACTGTAATCACGCATGACGGACAATGGAAAACTACAGTGTTTTATGTACCGATTAGCTGAGGTTGAGGCTAAAGGCCGATACAGCACGTTCCCTCTCAGCGACATCAGCGGCAGCATGGCCAAGGCAG
Organism: Brevimyrus niger; assembly: GCA_015164015.2. Classification (NCBI taxonomy): domain Eukaryota; kingdom Metazoa; phylum Chordata; class Actinopteri; order Osteoglossiformes; family Mormyridae; genus Brevimyrus; species Brevimyrus niger. The sequence continues at coordinate 3,509,587 of JAABNY020000025.1, forward strand.
AGGAGGGGCAGTGCTGTTGGTCTCCTAAATGAGGCGCTCAACCTGAAATGTTGAGTATGTACCTGTATAAATGTGTAAGCAGCTCTCATTTTGTCTTGCGTGTAAATCCACCAAACCCCTTTCCAGCTCCTTTTCATTTTTTCCTCAGATGGATCATATTTAGAGTTCTAGGAAATCCGCTGTTAAAAAGTTTAAAAGTTTTTTCAAACGTCAATAAACGCATGATTTTCAGTCTCATTCCATAAAGTCAATGAGTGATCATGCTAAACCATCATGATCTCAGTATTGACCAAAATTTTGTTTTTTGCCTTAATCAACCATTTCTAGTTTGCACCCCCCCCCCCCCAACAGGAAGTACAGGTTATGTCTACTTTGCCACCTGCCATAAATCTGGTGTTTGAAATAAATAAAAGCATCTGCTTATGAACAACACAGTAATCCATCATGTAAACGACAAGTTCATGGTGTAAAATAAAAATGAAATAGAGATTCTGAGCATAATGTTCTTTAGTAGTAGTTCCTGACAACTATTGAATACTATTGAATACATTTGGATACTGCAGCCTTAGTGGAGTTAATAAGCTTCTCCATGACAATTTATTTTCTGTATGTTTTCCTGGGCATTGAATAAAACCAAAGCTTTGCCTTATACCCTGTCAGTTTTCCTTGTCGCATTTTTCTTTCTAAACTCACGGCGGGTTTAAGTCATGGCATTACAGACTGCGACATTTTAACAGGTGAGGAGCCAAAGAGGCGCGGAGTGGTGGCAGACGCACCCAGAAGGTTTGTTTTCTCAGCTAGCAGAACCGAGCTCGTCTGGCCAAGCTTATGGGGGACAATGAAGGAAAAGTACTGTGGAGGGAGCACAGAAAGTTAATCTGCAGCCTTGCGGTCAAGCGTTGTACACGTAAGGTGAGGGCCGCGGGAACAATAGCAGGCGGCGGTGATTATGAGTGTGAGAGCCACTTAACTGCTAGAGTCTCAATAGGGCAGGGCCCTGGCAGACCCCCCCCTCCCGTGACTGACAGCTTGGGAGTGTGATCCGAGATGCCCGTAAGCAGGCCTCTGATGTCCCACCGGCCTTGACACGCATCCCTCTGCTGCTCATCGGCAAAGAGCTGCCTCCCCCCTTTCACCATATCCCTGACATTTCCAGGGCACCCCCCCCCCCAGCCCCAGCAGGGCTGCTGATTTAAACCTGCTCATACAGACTTTTAGTCTTGCAAATGCTGTCATTTTTTCCACATTAGCAGACAAATAATCCATGTTTTTCATTGCATATTTGTTGTACATGCTTACCATGGCTTTACATTTCACTTTTAAATATTCTTTGTAACGTATTTTTGCATAGGATCCTCATTGCCGGGACACCAGAATCGGGGTCATTCCGGGATTGCATTCATCAGTTGTAGTCCAAGTCAGCAAATGGAAATGGAGTTGAAATTTAAATGTCCCTGAAATTCGAATTGAATTCCAATTTTGTTCCCTCGTAGTTCTTTCCAATGCCAACTCCAGTTCCATTTCCTGATTTGGATTGGATTTGATGAATGCATTCCTGAATGGCCCCAATCCTGCAGGACACTGCATAAGACAATGGAGATGGATGTATGGATGGATGGATGGATGGATTTTTTTATATGTTTGTGTCAGACGGGGCAGCCTGAGCCTGTGCATCTCAAGGCACAAAATACTTGGTTCTCCAGAGAATTGCACCCCAACTCTTAGTCTGTTATAAGACACCTGATAAGTCGGGGCAAATTACTGCTGGGTTCAGTGGGATTTTCAGTAATTCGAAAGGGATAGATCACAGGCCGGTGATTCGAGCTTAAATCACTGCTGAGCTTGGGGTCCCTGCCTAGCTCACATGGTAACTCCTTATCTTGTGCACCAGCGTATGGCACGGAATGGCCTGCTTCATTGATCTAGCCAATGCAATTAAGTTTTTATTCACAACATGGGCAGTATTTATAGGTTGTGATTATGAAGCTTTAAAATTTTATAGATAATAGCTGTTTAATATTGCATTTTGAAAATATTGCAATAAAGTAACATTTTAAGAATGATATAATGGCGATAAATGTTTAATATTATTGTCTTCGCTGCTGTGTCAGGCATACAGCAGCAGCAGCCAACTTCAGAAGCTGCCTATTTTGGCGACGAGACTCAGCTGATACTTCGTATCATTTGTAATCACGGTGTCGGACTACTAGGCGGAGTTTAATAAAGATGCAAGTCAAGGATTTGTGAGTCGCCCCAAAATCCAAACGGAACAGCTAAATAATGAAAAGACGCCTTTGGAAATGATAAAGCAAATCTAATCAAAAATGAAAGCAATGCAAATCAGAATATTGTTGTTTCTTCAGTCTCTTGCCTAATCTTCTCAATCCAATTAAAAGTGTGAATCAGTTTACAGTTTGGGTGGAGGAATAGGCTGGGCTTATTTTTATTTTTGACTTTTTTCTTTGCTTTTTAGACTAGTTCAATCTCTTCATATTTCTTTGACTCTTTGGATTCTGTTACCAGAATGGCAGCAAAACAAGTTCCATCAATCCATTTTCTATACCATATTCTATACCATTTTCTATACCTGCTGGAATTATGGATCAATGGATGGATACCTGCTCGAATTCAGGGTCAAACCACATTCCTTGCTTATTATAAACTCGAGTTATTGTGCTAATGAGTTGTTTTGTGTGTGTTTATGAGCCTTCGACAAATCGAAAGGGAACCACATATGGTAACCATGCCGTTCCAGAATAGTCATCAGGATTGGAATTTAATTTACTAATTAAAGTGATCAGTGATAATATTTCAGCACAGTGGGTGCCAGTTTTGAAATGAGTCTGGTATGCCAGTGTTGCAGTTCCTTTTTTTGGTCCTTACAGACATATGCTGTATTAATATGGGTGTAGTTGTGTGTGTGTAATATCACTTAGTAACCTGTCAATTGTGTGCATGATTGTCATTATGGCCATAAAACCATGTCATAACTCAGGGACCCCCAGACAGTCTAGCATGTACAGTGGACTGTTCACATAGTAACTCCCATTGTTCTCAAAGGAGCCTTACTTTTTAGCTAAAGTCAAAGCGTTAGCGAGTTTTTTTTTTTTTTTTGGTCCAATCCTTAAATTGTGGAGATTAGATATGTATCCTTAACCCGCTCAACAATTACATCTTCCTTATCTTTTAAAAAGAAATGGGCTCTGTAGTTTCTTTTAAACCACTGCAGTCCAGCCCTACCACTTTTTCCCTCTAAACAGCATTAACATACAAAGGACATTGAACATGTTGTTTATTTGCTGGGAATTCAAAATGGCTGCCTTCATTGGTTATTCTACACCATGAGTGGATACTAAAGCTCAGTTGCTCCCTGAAATCACAAAAGGCAGTGGCAAGGTGAGGGTTGTGGGAAGAAAAGAGTTCATTTACCAGGGAGCAGGGGACTTCTGGAGGAGGAAAAGCACCGTTTTCTTTTGAATGTGATCCCTGCCCTGGCCGGAGCAGCTGCCAAGTACTGGGATGATGTATCTCATTCATGGATATCTAATGATGTGTACTAAGAAGCGTCAATCCATGGTTGATACCATCTCACATCAGTCAGAAGGTATGAAGGTGGAGGACAGCAAGCAGTGCGGCTGTAGACTGTACAGAAGGGGATCTGGCCAGCCCGCAGCTTGACTTTCCATTCCTGCGCTTCTCACTTCTATCAGGACGTCCGTACGAGATGCTAATTGGCCAATAGCGCTACAGAAAGGGATTGTAACTTTGCAGGAATAAGTTATCGGCCTACTTGGGTAAACATAATGGCCTCTTTTATGTCTTTCACAAATCATCAGGAGTGCTTGCGATTCTTCAACTTGCACTTAACAGCTGAATGGTTATCTGCTCTATAAATTGCGACCGATTTCGTGACGGGGGTCTGGCGAGGAAATCGACAAACCACAAGTGGGATGGGGGGGGGGGGGTTGGAGAACTGGTGATAATGTTTCAATAATGTGCAGCCCTCAAAAAAAAATCTGTCCATTCATCTTCCAACCAGATATCCAGTGCAAATTCACAGGGGAGTTGGAGCCCATCCCAGGGATCATGAGGCGCAAGACATGGGGCATAGTGGATAGGATGCCAGTCCGTCATAGGACACACACACACTATGAACAGGTTAGAGAGGCTATTTGTCTATGTCTCTAGACCACATGTAGAAATGAGGGCATTTGGAGGAAACGCAGGGAAAACATGCAAACTCCACGCATACAGTGGGTAGTATTCAAAACCCAGCACACATTGCAGGCTCCTAAGCTACTGTTTACATTTTGTCATCATATTTCCCTTCAAGAGAGAGCCGGTCCTTTCTTTATCTAATAATTTCACCTACTGACAAAACAAGGAGATGTTTGTCCAGCAATTTGCAGTGGGAATCCGGAGGGAGCAGTATTTATGTTTGATTCAAATTGTCTGTTTTTTGCTGATTTTGCTGGTGATCATTCATTAGATGCATTTCCAGTTTTTCTTGTCTGTGTTTTATAAACATTTCCCTATTTGAACCGAAACATTGAGTGATTGTCAATGAGTGTCCGTCATCATTGTAAGATTTTTTTCATATTTTATTTTAGTTCTGGGTACTAACAAAATATTCTTAAATTCTGGGAAATTGACTTTCCTCTGCACCTATGAATCGAAACAAGACAAATAATATTTCATTCCATACTATGATATAAGCAATATCTGCTGTACTTCATACTACAGAGAATAGGGAAATATTACATATATCATTTGGTTTATGTTGAGGGTCCCATGAAGCTGGGCAGGGTACCATAGATAGATATTTTCAGAACATCTCCCAGAGACTTCAGGTGCCTTCAGGTTGTTGTAGAAGGTAGCCTGCGTGCCAAGGTGTGAGATGCAACTTGACCAAGGGATTCAGGGAGAATGGACCTTTCTGTAGAAGCTTCCAGGCAGCTATAGTTGTTACTGTGGATATCGGAGTTTAATAATGCATTTACTTGTGTTGAAATCCGAAATATGTGCTAGCTACAGTCTACAAACAAGCAATACGTCCACAAGGCGTACATCATCTGGAAAATCTTCAGTTTCTTGATTGTGTGTCAGATTTCAGAGGGAGTTATGTCAGTTATTTCTACCATTTTTAATTAATGCGGGACATCAATAACCCCCGATGTGCAAAACGTCCGTCTTCCACATGAAACCCAGTAGAGGGAGGAGGGTTATACAGCCTGCGGTGGTTTAACATGCTGTGAGAGTAAGGGAGTGTGCGTGCGTATGTGTGTGTGTGTGTGTGTGTGTGTGTGTGTGTGGAATGTTTTATTGTGATATCAAATATCATACCAAAAACCCCAAAATTTAAGTAAGTATTAAT
>JAABNY020000025.1:3524637-3541465 GCA_015164015.2 Brevimyrus niger
TAGAGAGAAATTCAAATTGCTCTTAATTATGCAGCATGATTATATATGTATATTTATATATGTATATTTTATATTTATTCTAAATACAGGGTTCCTTTGCTGTCATGCCCTTTTATTTATTTTTTGAAAGGCACTTCAGCTCTATATGCTGTACAGCTTGTTTGTTGCTCTAAGCTGCAGTGTCTGAATCAGGCTGTGATACGAAGAGGCCCCAAGTCCCAGGGGCAGGTTTCAGTTTCAGACTTTTAGGCATCATAATGTAGTGATGGTGACTGTAAAAGTGGGTGCCAAAGAACTGGGACATCAATAAAAACTGTTGGGGTTCTAAAACCGTATCCAGTGCCTGAACACGAGCTGAACACAAGCTGAGCAGGAGTGACACGTTTATCACTGAGCATTTGTTTTCTGGGTGAGCTATTACGATTTATCACAAGTAACTGAATCCCATCACACTGCTTCGCAGGATGACCTCTTCATGCCCCTGTACTCAATCAGTAGTTAGGGACTGGGTGTATCAGATGCGTATAAATTTCATTTTGAACATTAATCTATGTGAATATGTACAGTGAATGGAACATATACATGCATTTTCTTGAATTAATTTTATTTAAATTTTATTATTATTCTTAGCTGTATCGTATTATTCCAGAGATGGGCAATCTTATCCAGAAAGGGCCGCTGTGTGTGTGGGTTTTTGCTGCAACTCCCTAATTAGATTACTAATTAGAGGACTGATTGGTTGAAGAGTCGTTATACCTGGGTTTGAACAGCTTACCCCAAAAACCTGCATACACACCGGCCCTTTGAGGATAAGACTGCCCACCCCTGTATTCGGCAGTAATTGCAAATGCTATAAGACAGTCTTTCCCAATGTTGTCCTTGGGGACCCACAGACAGTTCATGTTTTTGCTCCCTGCCAGACAGTCCACATCTTTGCTCCCTCCCAGCTCCCTGCCAGACAGTCCATGCCATATAATGCGTTTCTCTGTGTCCCTCACAGGGCCGGACCTCCTACAGACTTTCAGCTCGTGAATATAAACCGCTCACTTTGCTTTGTTTACGGCCGTGGTTTTTATGCCTGAAACCCCCCTGGGGCTCGGGGGTCAGAATCAGCAGTATCGTATTTAATTAGCACAGCTCACACTTGCACTGTTAAGGTGGTTCTCAAATGCATCACCGAAACCCATTTGAGTTTAAAAGCGCTCTGTTTCGGGGCCTGGCCTGAAAGACTAATTCACTTCTCTTCCCGTTCAAGCTGTTCAGCTTCGCTTCTACACAATTGAACAGGTTAATTGGAGGTTTGCAGCACTTTACCAGACGATTTGTTGCCACCTCTGTTTCGGTCTTGATTAAGGCTTCTTCTTTGTTTTTTATCTTTATTGGTGATTCTATTTCCCCCTTATGATTTATTTCGGTGTTTTTTTTTTTTTCCTGCCTGTTGGACATTAGATTATAGACTCGTGGTGCATTCTAGCATGTTTTCTAGGATGTTACCTTTTACTTAACCGTTTTTAGCTCTGAAGTAAGCAAGACCACCTTTTGTTTCATTAGAGAATACAATGTGTTAGAACATTTCTTTTAACAGATTCAGAGAATGAACTTTTCCTTTGGTTTGTATTACTCGTGCTGTTTACTGAATTCTCCACCAACATAAGCATCATCTTACGTTATTCGCTAAGCATTGAAAATTAATTTCTCCGACTTGCACAAAGATGAGCTTATTTACCTTTGCACAGTGGTGATGAAAGTGTTGGCCGCTGTCTCAATGTGTTTTTTTTTTCCTTTTACATTTTCCACCTCCTCTAATGTCTTGAAGGCAGCTATAGAAAACTGGACTTCTTTGTTTGCAAGCAAGGTTAGATTCTGCCCCAGTAATTAGGCTGCCTGACTCCTAAGGTTCCCTTCGTTCTGGTTTGTTTTGGCACACAGTCTTTGCCTGGAAAATGTTCCCATACAATTACTCCCAAGGGCCATATTTAGTTGAATATGGTATTAGTATGGTTATAAGTGCAATAGAGATGACCTCTACTTGTCATGCCAGCTCACTGCTTCTTCCAGCCAGCTGACCTCTAAAAGACCTATTTTTACCGCAATGCTCTCGAATTCTTTTATTCTGTAGGCTTCTAGTGAGGAGGATCAGGGAGCTGTAATGTGGTCTTTTGTCGTTCTCACCCCCACGCAGCCTGCCCCTGTCATACACTGGTTCCCTGCCTCCACGAACGATTGATTTGTCAATCTGTTTGGGTTCATCGTTGACCACCAGGAACACGATCAATGCAGCAGGCCCAGAATCAGATTGAGCACTCGGCCCTGTTCTTGCCTCTGGTCACGCATTCCCTGATCTACCCAAGAAGGTCATGAGCAGGGGGAAAAAAAATCTGAAAGAGCTCCGTGTGCATCATGAGTATCGGGTGTGACAAGGTCATGTGTGTCTGTAAGCCAGGGAGCGGAAACATTGACCAAAATCGAATGGGTCTGCAAGGTGTGTGAAATGGTCTCTTCGTGTTTTGGAGTCAGTCATACAGAAGAAGTGTCTGGGTTCCTTTTGGCACAGCCTTGAAGGTATGCGGGTTGCAGGGGATAATGCCGGCGCTGTGAGGTGATGGCGGAAAGTTAAAAGGGCAGAGCAGACGGAAAATCCCACAAGCAATTATCAATTCATGTCAAGCACAATTAGCAAACTCCTGGTGCTTTTCTGTGACCCTACCTTTTCAAATGACTGCAATTTCCTAATTGCACTCATGGCCCGCTCCTGTGTTAATTGGGGTAATTATTCCGTTGCCCACTTTTCGAGTGTCCGCTGTGCATTGTGTTGTGGCCCCACGGTTTCGTCTACCTCCCATAAGCCACGGCATCAGCAGGGGAATGGCTGACCATATGGGCCTCAGAGGAAAGCGTATGTCTGGGGGGGTTGTGCAGCTAGGGGCAGTTGTCGGCACATGCTGGAGAACGTACGGTTCTCTGCCAAGTGGCTGCCTCACTCCCCCACGTGGGCAGGGGGGGTGGGCAAACCTGGCTCTTGAACAGAAGGTGAGCGACACCCCCACCAGTAGGGGGGGATGACGTACCTCTCTTCGAGGGCCTGATTTCATGGTCATTTGTAGTGCCACCTCCTCCTGAAATGGCACAAGGCCGACGGTAACGGTGACGTCACCCCCTGAGGTCAAGGCAAGAGTCTGTTCAGCTATCTGTATCCTGGGCCTTGTGTTTTTAACGCGGCACGCTAACTCCCATGCCAGAAGCCCGTGCACTGTTTGCTGCCCCATGGGTTTGATTCCCAGCCAGGCCAAATTCAGATGGAGGCAAACACACAAATGTTTTGCACAAAATGCCGTAAGATTCTATTTATATAATGTATCCCTATGTGGCTTACTGTACTAGCTATTGGTAAAGTAAGGAGATTTTACATAATAGCTTTTGGTCACAACACTCATTCCCTAACAGTACAGTACCGTAATTGTTCTGTTCTGTCGCCATGCCGTTCTTTTGTCTATTCTTGGATTGTCTATTCTTGGATTGTTTTCCCTGATTAGCACGATTAACAAGATGCTGTTTGTCCTCCTCACCAGACGGGGCTGCAGAGGTGGTGGGAGCAGGAGATCCCCATAGAAGGGGTGATTCAGAAAGGGGAGCTCATCACCTATAACCTCACTGAGCTCATCAAGCCTGAGGCCTACGAGGTTCGCCTCACCCCCATCACTCGATTCGGAGAGGGCGATTCCACCATCAGGATCGTCAAGTACAGCGGTAAGCTCCAGCAAATTCCCGCCGTTATCTATAGTTAACACTACCGCCTGCCCATGAATGGAGAGAGCACCATTAGAAGTCGGGGAGTGCACCATTACGTTAAAAAATAAAATGCAGCAGCAAACGTGTGTGATGAGTGGAATAGAGACTTGACGGCCAGTCAGACCGAATGTGCATTTGTGAAGCTATCGTTAGTGATGGCGCCTCGGGGAGGGGTCCAGAATGAGTTTGGTGTCAATGCAAATGCCAGCAAGTGAAAGCATCCTTTATGTATGGAAGCAGGTCCTGTTCAAGCCCCTTTCCACTTGCTTTAATATTCATCCATCTTTTAAGCTATCCATCACTCTCCAAAGCACTTCTCCTGATGAGGGCCATGGCCGGTTTTGTTGTTTTTAATAACCCATAGTTGGCACCGAAACTATACTGTTTTTTTCATATATCACCTAAATGTGAGAAACTTTATTTTAAGTCTCTGTTTATGTAAGAAAAATAAAGCTAGGGAATGTGGCATTATTTTTCAAAAACATTCTACCCTCAGCCCTTGTTGCCAGTGAGTCCTCAGAACTGGTTTATTAAAATGAGAGTCCTGTGGAGCTTAGTGAACAGACGGTCTTGTGTTTTTAACCAGAAATAATCAGAAATAATATTTCTCCTGCAGCTGCTTCTTTCATTGGTAATTGAACATATATTATATACGCAAAAAAACTGTTTACAAACCAACACATCCTTCAACATAATCAAAATGTTTCCCATCCAATGGACCTTGCCTGATCTGTGTTGCACTGTCAAAACCTGATTTATGCATTTTTGTTGTCTTTTCTCTGTGGAATAAATCTGTAATATTGTAGTTTCTCAGCAATGATAGCTGATGGATTGACTACAGACCCGCAGTTATGTTTTGGGTTCATTGTCTCTATCCTTATGGATACTAAAGGACACATACAGGCTAATGTTGTGTTGCTGGCCTGTTGTATCGAAAAAGGCCCATATTTCCAATAAATTTATTTTTTTAAAAACCGCAAAAACATACATTTGCAAATGTTCATTGAAGCATTTCCACTATTTTTGTATGTGAGCACAATGCACTCATGTATGTATGAGATACACATTATTTTAGATGAATGTATGCTAGTGAGCTTAGGGCTTCTCCGGTTTCTTGACATGAATGAACGGATGTTCAGAGAGTATTTCTGTCAGGAAAAAAGCAAGAAGAGTTTGCTACATGTGGAAACAGCTGGATGAGTCATTGAGCAACTGCATGAATATGTGAAGCTTTGAAAGGCTCAAAAATTCTAAGGAATGAGGAGAAAATTTCCCAAAGGACTGTAAGCATCCAAAGTCTATGTCTACATCCCTGGCATGCTCTGAATGGAGAAAGGTCAGTTTGAGGGTGAAGTATCCAGCCAGTCACTTAGAATAGACAGACTGCTACCTTCAACACGTCTTTTCACTTTCCTTCTTTTCAGTTTGTTTGTTGTCCACATCCCTGGTATGATAGACATGGGAGGTCATTCTATAGTCATCCATCCATTTTCCAACCTGCTTATCCTGCTGGGTTGTGGGGGGTTTGGAGCCTATTCCGGAAGCAACGGGCACGAGGCTGAGAACAATCCTGGACAGGGGCAAGCCCCTCGCAGGGCACACTCACACACCATTCACTCAGCCATGCACACAATTCAGCAGTCCAGTCTTTGGACTGTGAAGGGAAGGGGGGGGGGTACCCAGAGGAAACCCCACAAAGACATAGGGAGAATATGCAAACTCCACATACATGTGACTAGGCGGAAACTCAAACCCAGGTCCCAGAGGTGTGAGGCAACAGTGATAATCACTGTACCACCATACCATCCCTTGTCATTCTATGCATTCTATGCATGCTACTTATTTTGGAATACATAGGCTCCCACCTTAAGCAGTTTTCAAAGTTTTGTTCTTTTTTTTCCAATAATCCTTAATTATGGTAATCTTACTCAACATAAAATGTAATTTATGACAAGAAGAATTCATACTTTAGATTGAACGCCTATTATCACATGATTAATTCAAGGGTGGTTTAGCTTCTCTTAAAAACATCTGATAGGAACTGATTTCTTATTTCAAGAAACATCGTAGTGACTTCAGTTTGGTTCTGAGGCTGCTTTGCAACCCACTGCTTAAGTAGAACAACCTGCTACATCAAATAGATATTTATAATGTAACAGGGACATCTGCTGGTTGTATAAAATATATATAATCTTAAAATTTGGGTGAATGGAAGCTCCCAGAAGATTTGAACAGACAGCAAATTGACCTGCAAAAGTAGCCCGTTAAAGGATTTTTTTTCGTACTGGCAACACTTCCAAGAAACATGCAAGTCTTCTGCAGGACTGGGGTTAGCATCAGCTCCATACAGTAAGTACTCAGGAAGAAGGAATGAGCAGAGAGATGAATGGCAATCCCACTGGTGGTATCAAAAGATACTGAATCACTGCCCCAGTAGACCCAATGGCAAAGAGAACCAAGAGGAGCTCAGTGAAGGGAACAGTGAGTTCAGTGAAGCTGGTCAATATCTCAGAAAGTCAGTGTGGGTTTCAGCACGAGCTGAGTGCAAAACATCAATATCTGTTTTAGGGTTCAGCATGATTTTATTGGTGTTTTGAAAACATAAAATAGCGTACATCAACTACATACAGTGGATAGCATAGATTTATTTAATTTTTTAATGTGCTTAAAATACCTTAAAAAACATAAGTACCATGTTTTGTTTTTTGCGATTATGACATAGGTTTTTTTTTAACGTACTCTCAGTCATGCCATTGCTTTGAAACCTTATTAATTTTGTCTGTGGCTGCACAGTAGGTATGATTTTAACACTTGATTCATACTTATGCTAAAGAAACCCTATTTCATCTTTGTCTGATGCTGCCCCGGTCTTCTAGTGATTTAGACTCACATCCCCTTTAAAACGGAGAGAACGTCATTTATAAATCATCCTAATGTGTTTTTTTTTCCCCAAATGTTTATACACGCACACAGCTCTGTAAAAAATAGAGAGACCACTTTATATTTTAAAAAATGCATTTTAAATCCTGGTTTAATCCTGGTTTTGCTGGTGTAAAGTACATTGCTTGGACATTTCTTGTCAGGCTCCTAGGAGCAGGACTGAAGTCCCATAAAGCAAGGAGGAAGCTCTTCATTAATGAGAAACAGTGAAGAGCCAGGCTGCAATAAAATATATGTTATTCACAGATGCACACCCATAAATTAAGAAATGAGTGAAACAAAACAATTGTACTGAGAGAGAGAGAGAGAGAGAGAGAGAGAGTGAGAGAGTAGCATTTCTAGCAACTAGCCCCACGTTTACCCAGAATATGAGTAGTGTGCTTGAAAATAGACATTTTGACTCCATTTGCAAACACCTACATAACATTGTCAGAAACACATGGTGACAGATCTGGGAGAGATTCGTCTGCTCCGTTAGCATTTTAAAGAATGCGATAGACACTCCCAGAAAATGAGAAATGTCACACTCATGCTTCATGACAACTAAAAGCAGTTGCCATAAGCTGACATGACCTGCATGCCTTTATGACACATGTATGGCAATGTCACAAAACAGGCCATTTCAGTGCCTCTAGAAACACTAAGGCACTGATGAATTACAACTCACAGAGTCCTTAGCCAAAAATATGCATCACGTTTGTGTTTGAAGTAGGCTGGTCTTACACCCATAAAGTCACCTTGTCACCTTCTGTGATCAGTGACTAATGGAAATCATGGGCTGGTGACCGCACCTGAAGACATCTGTCCCAGTATCCCCCCTCCCCCTGTCCACGCAATGTGACCTCTGCTCAAGGAGATTCCAGTCTGTACTCTGTGGAGGATTTCTTTAATTCACAGCCGTCCAGACATGACTAGACAGTTAGGGCCAGTCTCTGCCCTTTCGTGTAGATATTCCTACGCGAGCTGGCTCTCCTCTTCCATTCTTCTTTCACTCATGGTTCCTCAATCACCTAAGGAAGTGACTCCGTAGAACTTCGTCCAGGATCATTTAGATTCTTGGGATTTTTTCACAAATGCAGGCATTTAGCGGTTCGTCTTTTGGCCTGTAGTGTGTTCCCAGTCAATGCATTTCGCACAATTAATTAAGCGATGCATTAAGAGCCCTTATTTCCAGCGGGGGCCAGAGAGGCACTCCATTATAGTATTAGCAAGCGCTAATGGAGTTCTCCTTTAAGCCATGAGAGTCGGGGCAATGCCACTTTTCTACCAGTGCTCTTTTAAACATGTCCAAGTGGGTGGTAACTCATTGGTGGTATTTTCCCAGGGCCATTTTAAGGTTGATAAGCCATCACAAGTGTATAAAATACATGGAATTGTCCTACTAGCATGTGACATTGGAACACCCTTCCACTCTCATCTAGCCACACACCTCTCCAGTCATCTCACATGTTCTTTTTCTGTGTTTTCATCATGTTTACCTCTAGTGGGACACTATAATTTTAGCCCAATACTGTATATGTATATGTTCTGATCAGTTTTAGGTTAAAATATTGTGGTATGAGGAGATATTTTCCTAGATGCATTTAGCTGATAAATAATGTAAAATTAGGAGAAAGCTTTGGTTTAAAAACCAAAATTGGATTTATACATCAGTACCTCCATCTTCCAAGTCATTTCCCCAGAAGTGGGTCCTCTTCTTGTATTAATCTTCTCGCAGTACCAGCCGTGTTTTATGGGTGCTCGACTTTGAGGACACCCGTCCGGTTTTTCGTTTTTGAGCTCCAATTTCCACACAGAAACCTGAAAAGACAGAAACCGTGCTTGCAGTACAATTTGAAGACACCTTTTTTCAATCAAAGAGCTTTTTGGCACAGCTCACCGAAGCTCTCAGATAAGATGCAGCAGGGGTCACCTCAGCAGACGAGGATGTCTTGTGTCGAAGGATCGTTGTTGGCAGCTAATGCAAGACATCAGATGTTGGTTATCATACAGGTTTGTTTAGTGAGACTCGGTCTTCTTCATGACTAGAGTCCCCCCCTAACAATCAAAAACAGCTTAGGTATAGCAGTGACAAACAGGACTAGCTGTCTATTCAAGTGATACGCATTAATCCTTCCAGGATTATCATGTAGGCTGCATTCGATTCTCACTATAAGCGTCGGCAGGTCTTGTTCGTGACCAAATTTATCCTCGTCCTAATTGTGGTAGCTTTCTTTCCCTGTGTTTAATGTTGCCTCCAACACCCAGCATTTACGTGATGTTTATCAAAATGCCAGTGTATTTTGAGATTAAATAGGTCTTTCCTTTAATTCACTCATATAGTAAATCATTTAGCACATATTAAATGATTTTGTTGAATCGCTTGGGAGAACTGTCAAGATGAAATTGCTATTTGCTATCTTGTACTTGACCTTGCTTTCGGGATAGAGACATGCTGGGTGAGTTATTTTTTTTATGTAAAATAATCCAGTGTAAACATCATCTGACGGGATTGAACGTTTGCAGGGACGTGCAGTGTGTGGTTGTAGGACTTGAACCCCAGCCCAGCACCTGGCCATTTTGCCCGAATGATCAACCTGTCACCTCTTTGCGGTCTACAGTGCCCCATTTCTCTGACCAGCAACTTCTATAAATAAAACTTCATCCCCAATGTGCTTGATGTGTCAAGAAATGGCAAAGCAAATATTTTGATATTTATTTTTATAAAAATATACCGACTGCAAAGCTAGTGCATGGTGAAGATTAGTTAATTAAATAGTTAATTAGTCAATTTACTTAGTCTTGGTCATCTGATGTAGGCTTTGTAGGTGAATTGTTTCCTCAGAACAATAAGTTTTCATATCTTTATAGCACTTTGATCTTACTATCTTTGCAAGTTCCTAATGTTAATATTCTCATCTTAATCCAGTTGTCATTATGTGCATAATTGTTCATTACATACCTTTATAAAAGACCCAAAACCTTAAAAAAATATATCTATGGTTTTTCCTCTTCACTTTCACCAGCTCATACCTACCTTTTCCATGTGTCGCATTATTTAGACACAGTGATAATTACATTTGACAGAAATGACAGGGACGTGGTATGCTTCTGTTACTGGGAGAGATTACATTTTATTTTGATTAAATGAGAATGGACCGAAGTGGAATGGCAGTAATTACGGGCCGGAATTAAACGTCTCTTGGCGAAGGACACGGCGAGACGAGGTGGAAGGACAGCAGTAGAGCGGAAGAGTGGGAGGAGGGCAGGACAGAGGAGGAGAGACACGTCTGAGAAGCCGGCATCCGTCGCCTTTAATAACATCCCCCTCGACAGTGTAGTAATTGGAAGGTCAGTGACTGAGCGTCTGCTTTTGTCAGGCTGGTACTTCCTTCAACATGGCCCCTTGACCTCCTGCTGTGCTGTTTCAAAGCACAACTGAAAGGTAAAATAAAGGAAGGGGTCTTTTGTTTGTCCCGAGGCTGCAATATGACATGCAAGCCCCAACTCCCTAAAGCCCGCTGACTCCCAGGAGCCCTGCATGTGCGGCAGGGAGGCGGGATCAGAGACCCCAGATCCTCATCCAGTGTTCACTGGAAACTGGCCGGAGCTGCTTTTCATCCTCAGTGGCTCTTGCTACCTGCCACTGCAGGACACTGGATGCTGCCACTTAGGATACTGCACAGATCTGTCCTTGGTGACTCTCTTGCTTCCCTTCGAGATCTTTGCTACCATCTTGAGTTTCTTGCCAGTGCCAGGTCTACATGGCAGCACAGAGCCAGTGCACGTTGCTGAAACAGCTGTGTTCCGCTTGGTGAAGTGCCAAGGCAGCTCAGGTGGCACCCAAACTCTCTTTCACGCTTTGGGACATTTGCACCGACAGTAGTAAAATTCGCAAGCCGCGGGGGCTGGTCTGGAAACTGTGGGAAATGTCATGGCCACCTGTCTGCTCAACGTCTGTCATTCGCAAGCAAGAGAAGAGAATTGAGCAACAAATCAGCATCAAATGGATTTTCACAGATCAAACCCTTTCCTGTGCGCCAAACTCATTCATTACCTCCATCCATTTCTCCATCCATCATCCCTAACCACTTACCCAGAGCTGTGGCTAAGGTCTAATCCAAGGCCCATGGCAGGGGACGCAAGAAGTCAGTCAATTGCAGGGCACACTCCTACACATACTCATTTCTTATAAATAAATCACTTATATACTGAATGGCTTGTGTACCTCTAAACCAGTAAACAGACATTTCTGTGGCCTCTACGTTTAATTGCACTAATTCCCAGCAAGTGAGCCCAGAGCATAACAAGAGACTATTAATTAGAGCTTGTGCAAATATGCCGCATATTTCTAAATAGGCAACAGCTGTTGATCAGCACAGAACCTCTCCCATCCTCCTTTTCCTCAATCGGGTAGCATCTGGGCGGGATAGCGGGGGGAAAAAAAAAGAAAGAAAAATACCCGCATTCGCGAGCACACGCTGGAGAGAAAGAGCGGCATCGTGAAGCTACGCTTTCTAAGCGTTCAATCTGTTACCACGTCTGTCCGATCTGCACCATCATGACCAGGATGACAGTGATTTATTTTTTTTCTCAAACGGGTGCCGTATGCGCAGTTAGGTATAGCGACAACAAATATGTGATTTTCTTTCATTACATTCCCAAAGTCCGTCTTGTTCTCCATGTCTTCCTGAATGAAAGCTGCCTGCTTTTCTCCCATGGGACTGTGTTAAAAAGCACATTAAGTCTCAGAGACAATTGCTAATGGAGATGATTGATTGTTGCCTGCTTGCACAGTGCCACTGATAGCATCCCCAAAACGATCGTGTCAGTGTTTTGCGACGTGTTAAATCTGTTTAGGCAACAAAGTCATTTCCAGCCATTATATCAAAGGGCTTTTTTTAATGGTGGCCCTTTTTATGCCACGAAAATGCCCAGAATAAAGCACTTTTCTGGTTTTGCCTCATTGCCTAGTTAATATGCCATAACTTTTTAATCATCTAATTTTTTTACGCTTGTGCTTAATGCATATAGCTTTTATGTGTTTCTCTGGTAATTTAGCATGAACTGTTTTACTTGTTGTGCTTTGATTTTCCCAACGGAACCACTCAAAAACATATGGTTCCTTGGTCCTGTCATTATTATATTGATTCATACTGCTGTATATATTGTGTGTGAGCGTTTATGTATGACTGTATGCGTGCGTGCTTGCAAGCTCAGCAGTGTGCTTATTGTGTGTTTTAATGAGTGTGTGTATTAGTAGGCTCACTGGGAAGTCTGTGATTTTGCATGTGTGTGTGTGTGAGTGTGTTTGCGTGCATGTGCATGCATGTGCGTGTGAATCTCCTCACGTTAATTCTCTCTGCCTTGCTCTGATTGGCTGCTGGTTGCTCCCATCAGATTTGGAGGCATGAGTGGATGACCACTCTCATTGTTGTGGCTATGTTCAGAGAGCCATGTTCTATAAGTGTGGGTCCTTGTGTGAGCAATCGAACCACGCAAATATCAGGGCAGGAGGCGTGGAAGTCAGTGGAAAGTCAGTGGAAGCTTTACCTGTGTCTTTCTGTGTTGTATGAAGTCAGCAAAGTATTAGGGCTTGACGGATCGAACTATAAGTACCTTCAGTTGTGCCATCTCCATTTGTTTCAAGTGCCTTTCAATTCTTTCCCATCATGCATTGAGCTCTCCGGGTTTGTAGCAGGTACATCGGCTGCTTCTGCTAAAGCTGTTATGAATTGCAGTAAAGGACGGTATATATGTGCATAATTAACCGCCGTACATCGTTCATCCTTAGTACCAACCTCTTATAATCCCCTACTTGGCAATATGTAGACATTACTGCAATAACTTTGCACTAATAAATATTTCATAGCTTAAAAGTCATAGTATATGTCAGGGACAAACAAAAGGCATTTAATCTACTTATACATCAATTCCTCATATGAGAGATTAGGTTCTAAGTGCTGTCATTCTTTCTCAATGTTTTAACAGCTTTACCTTGTTTGTAATAAAATGCTTTTTGTTTGTCTTACAGCTCCAATCAACCCCCACCTTCGTAAGTATTCCTCTTTTTAGTGTAAGACAGTTCTGTAAGCTGTATAACTATTATTTATTTATTTATTTATACCCTGTTTTGCTTTCATTTCATTGGGAAACAAACGTCAGCACATGACTACAGTATATGTGTATCTTTCGAGCTTGCCTGGCAGTCATCGCAGACAGTTCAATGCTTTGACTTTCTGCTGCGGAGTGAATGTCAAATCATTAATGGAAGCATGTAGAGAACCTGAAAATAAATGCAGGGGTGGGGGGAGGGGGGGCAGTGAAAACGACAGCACCACTCAGCCAGTGCCGTTTATTACTGAAGCACTGATTCACCCAGGTGGCCCAGCCGGGCGTAGCTGGATGGCCAGCTGGCTTTTAAGGCTATGCTCAGGATGCACAGCTTTTTAAGCTGTGAAGTAAAATAAAACACCCCCCTCCTTCCAATGGCAACCACTAACATTTTAGGAGACCTACATCGATTGTTACCACTCCACATATATTTCCAGCTAGATTTTCAAAGTCATAGACAACTTACTTGGCTGTCTTTGTTTGTAATGAGAGCAAGTGATAAGAAGAACAATTTCTGAAATGTTCTTGTTGTTGTTATCCTACTGTGAAAAGAACGCCAGGTGTTACTGTACATGTAATAACACTGGATATTATGCCTTGCATAGTCACATGTCCAACCTAGTGTTTGATTCTCAGATAGGAACTAATGAGTTTGTTTTCCCCTACATTTAGTCCACGCTACTGGCTATAAGTTATGGTCTCCTGTGTTGAGTTGACCAAAAATGAGCCGAAATTCTCAGCATGAAGACCACAGGCCCCATTTGTATTAGTTCTTGGGTCCTCTTTGTACTGTCTATTGGGATAATGTGATCAGGTATCACCCTTCTCCAAAACAGGAGAGTTCCACTGCAGTTTCGAGGAGGAGCCCATCTGCATGTTCACCCAGGAGAAGGGCGACGATTTCGACTGGACCAGGCATAGTGCAGCCACCCGGGACACCAAGTATACCCCCAACACGGGGCCGAGCAGCGATCGAAGCGGATCCAAGCAGGGTGAGCAGGTCACTAAGAGGGTGGATGGTAGCTTTCTCATAATTGAGCGGGTAGCTACCAAGTACATAGGCTATATTTGAAGACATGTTGACGAGAAGCCTTGAGGTCAAGCAATTCACCAGCATGCAGCCTAAACAGGGTTTATAACTTGCCTACATACTTCATACCATTGACATTACCGTTTGTACCCTCCCGCCCAAACGAACAGATGTTGCCTTATTATCTTCCTCCAATTTGTCGTTCTCCCGGCAGCAAGAAGCCAGGCAAGTGAAACCACGAATACAAATCAGCTCCCCATTGGGGCCGATGCTATCTGTTGCCGCAGAGGAATTTTGTCGTACGATACAATTTCATACACAGATCCAGTGGATCGGCTTTTTCCGCTTTGCCTGAGCTGGGAGGCTCAACACTGGCACTCTGCAGTCGCCCACCAGAGCAAAGCCTGGCGTTGTGCGGCCACTCTATAACGTGTTAGAAGGTTTAAGGGTGTGATGTGCAAACACGTTTTCCGGCCCTGTCTTTCAGCTTTAATAAACCTGGGTTTTCAGGAGCCATCCAAAAACAGCGAGGTTATTACGCGAATGCGCGTGTTTGTCTTTCATAGCAAGCAGGAAGGATTCACCGTCACGTTCACCTCTCCCCTGCAAGAGGCACTCTATGATAAAGAAGGCAGTAAATTTAAAAATCAAAAATTGACCACACGTGGTGGCCATTGGATTGTGCTTGGAGCATACATGTGTATGACATTTTTTCTTCTGGGGATGTTTAGTTAAGCAGGGGCTATTTGAAGGCAGGTAAAGGCAATCATTAGTCCTATACTGTAACTGCTCTTACTTAAGACTTAAAAACATGCATTTTTTGCTGCTAACATATTCGTGATTGAGCTGCCAGTATGATTCTGTTGATTACCTTCTGTGCTCAGTGGGAATGATTTTTCTTTCATCCTCCTAGTCGTGTATTTCTCTTGTTTGCTATTAAACCCTTCATTATTATTCCAGAATGGCTACCATTGTTCATTCTGTAACTGTGTTATGCTCCTTTTGCTACATTTCACTTGTCATTGCCCTGCCTGCCTTGTCTCCATGGCGCAGTGAGAAATGTATCATATTTGCAGACTTCCATGTCTCCGTGGGAACGCCTCAGCCCTCAATTAGCAAAGGGCAGGTGTAATGAAATATAAGTGCCTGATGCCACTGGGCTGCCGATGTCCATTCGAAGGAGGATAGGAACGTCAGGCATTAATCTGCAAAGACCTATGGCAGTTTGATGTCGCCTCCATTCATTACGATTTTAAGACAAATCCCTCGAAATCATCTAATGTAACTAACAGGATTCTTGACGGAGACATTAGCTGAAGCTGCCCTCTCGATTTTGGGTTCATGGCCATCGTTTGTGCGGTAAATATTGCATAGCTCTAAAGACTCATGGCTTTAGAAATTCAATGGCATTGTCCAGGCTTTTATTACTGATAATGTCTAATGTGACTTTGTAATTATCTTTTACTGGATTTCATAGAAGATTGTCAAAATGTAGGAGGGCTTTCATGAGTGGAGTTTTCAGACCAATGTCAGGTTATCACGTGACAGCCTTCTGGTGGGCTGCGTTGTGGACGTACTGTAGCATGAGCGACAGTTGGCTGCATGCTGCCTGAGGTCGATCTGTAGCCCATAGGTGTCTGGCTCAATTCCCAGGGGGGATCTGCCTTTGGAAAGGGTACTTTGCCTGGATTACATCTTCAAATCAAGCTGCATCATTAGCTAAAGTCTTACATTGATCTTTGTGTCAACTGCTTCAGATGAAAGTGTTTGCTAATGATAATAATTTGATTTCTGAAATGTGTTCTTTTGAGGTGCTTGAGAAATGTTTGAGAAAATGATGAGCTCTAGCTGCCCACATTGCTTGGCACACACCCTGCATCAATACACACTCCAACATAGAAAAAAAAATCTTATTTACACAAACTAACATGGCTTCTCATATTGCCCTATGTTCAACTCTATCTAAAACAGTACTAAATGCGAAAACAGGAGTATTCAATTGGGTTGACCTAAAATAACAGCAGACTATTATAGTGGTGACATTGAGCTGTAAAAAGTATGGAGGGTCATTTTTCAGGGATTGGTGCATTGAGCCCATAATGCATTGCGTGGGAGGCCTAGAATGCGTAGCGGCTGAAATGCGCCTATGGGCCAAAAGTATGGTCTTTTGGGGGAAATGTTGGAAAATGAGCTGGGGATTGCAAGGGCAATATGAGAAAGTCGACACAAATGGTACAGAAACTCTGTCTTAAGAAACGGTATGGTCCTCGTTAGGTACTGAGCGGGTTCCTCCTCTCTGAGGATACAGATGAACGACTCACTGACATTGAAGTTTAACAAGGATATTACATAGTGTACCACCCTGTGCAGGCTCCGCTTCACTGAAAACAGGGCCCTCCGCTTTTGGAGTCAAGGCAAGCATTTAACTAATTTCTCTTGTTAATTCTGTTGTCTGCCAAAAGGTTGTCATGGACCCTGAGGATGTGGATTTGATCACCACTCAATCTGTAGGGTCAGCACTGAGATAATCTGTTGTTTTCTACGAAATTGATGATTTTCTGTTGCTTTCTATGCATCTGCCGTAGGTTGTTAGTACTGAATAACGTATTTATTTATTTTTGTTCCACCTCACAGGCTTCTACATGTACATTGAGACGTCTCGACCTCGCTTGGAAGGGGAAAAGGCTCGTCTACTGAGCCCCACCTTCAACGTGGCCCCTAAAAGCCCATACGGGGCCACCAACTCTGCTTACTGCTTCAGTTTCTATTACCACATGTATGGGAAGCATATAGGTAAGCCTGTGTTATGTGGTCAAGTTTTACTCCTACGAATACACATGCACCATTGGGGGGGTATTACTATCAGCTACAGGGCTGAGGGCAGGAGGCTGCTTCTCACTGTGTGTGTGTGTGTGTGTGTGTGTGTGTGTGTGTGTGTGTGTGTGTGTGCGTGTGTGTGTGTGTGTGTGTGTGTGT
>JAABNY020000025.1:3555500-3579141 GCA_015164015.2 Brevimyrus niger
GGGGGGTGAATTGCCCAAAGGAGCCTCTAGACACCCATCTGCTACCGCACAACACCACCCACCCCCCCCCTACGACACAGCACACCCATTTAACGAACGAATTACTGAACTCAAAAACCCCCCCCCCCCCCGCCATAAGACTGCAGTCAGTACACAGAGGGATTATGTGAGATTTGGGCATTTGCTGTTTTACTGCTAACCAAAAGACTTAATTAAATAGTAAATAAATTGATTGGCTTAAGCAATACAACTGACGTATGACCTTTCCAACATAACAACTGTTTAATTACTTAATACAATTCTGCTGGCAGATTTATGAGTCACAGAAATTATGAAGATATCATGCAACTTATTTAAGCTGATGATTTTTCTTAATAGCAAAATAGCTATTTTCTTAATTTTCCACTGTTTTGGAGATAGCCATGGTCATTCTGTTGTTTTGTGTATCAAAGAGCTAGGTTCTTGCCCTTGTGTGAATAGGAAAGATCTCCTTCTCAAACTTGATAAAGGCAGACAGGCATTGGAGAGAAAGCCATTAAAGTAATGATGCAGTGAACATTTCTACCTCTGTAAAAAGATGTTTATAATTTATTCACTTTATTCATTATTCCTACATTAAAATATTACTTTTGCGACATATGAACGTTAAACACGACCATCCAATGCAATAGGACACATGAGGAAATATCAGACATACCAAATGAAAAAGGCTTTAAAAAAAAACTACTTGCTATTACGATTGAGTTCAATTGCTGAAACGAAGGGAGTGCAGACGAGCATTAACAGCCAATCGCGTTGCATCAAATGGACAAAAGGGTCACAACACAAGAGGACACTCTAGTTAGAGGATCAGTGGAACGTGGTGACAGAAAACATGGAAAAAGGTAATTACAGCATTATACTCGAAAGTTGTAATTATGTTATTATGTATTTCAAACTTATAATTACACAATTATGTGTATATAGTAATGGCTTCATGTCAATTTCAAGCAGAACCACCTGACAGAGTGGCAGAATGTTTCACTTGTAGCAATGTTTTCATTTGTCAGAGCTATTATCTTTCCAAAAGCAGAACAATTAACACCAATTAACACAGCAGCAGAAATGCACAGAGTGGGTGTGAAACTTAGCACAGACTCCTCTGTCTGCCAAAAGGCAGAGAACCTGAGGCAAGGGGAGCTCAGCATTTCTCAGCCTAAGTAATCTGAAGGGATAACTAAATGAATCCTGGCCTGCCCAATCCCCCGCTTATTTGAAACCATGACTCTTATTATGCTTGCACAATAAAATGACTTGTAAGTCGAGTTAAGGTTTGTCCACTCATTGCTTCTGGTTCCTTCTGATAACATTACTATATGAAATGTTTCTGAGCCCCGTTTTTTTCTGTTCTATGCCTAAAAATTATAGCTCTGAATTTTCCCTTTATGCATCTTTATGGCTTTTTAACTTTTTTTTTGTTCCATCTTCACTGATTTATTGTCTAGCCAGACAAATAAATCATGCCACGAGGCCTCCCAAAGTGAAAGTGCCCTTTTGATACATGGAAACACGTGTGTGTTAGAAGCTCTGCTATCTGGAGGGGAACTGAACCCCCCCCCCCCCCCAAGGCAATAGAACCTCCATTCCATGGGGTGACAGACTCATATTTTTTCACAACCATTATCCTTTTTATTCCTTCTCCTTTATTTCCCAAGGAAATAGCATTTTTCAGAGTTTGTGGTGCAATTCTCAAATAATGTTAAGATTATAGTATTTATATGAAATTTATCGACTGTCAGGTGCTTCATCCAACCAGGGACTCTACAACATATCGTCAGCAGCTAATCCGCGGGAGATAACACAAGCAGAGCTTTTTCTGAATAAAAATGCCACAGCGGTTATTTGGTTTAACATTAAAAAGTAATTAGCGGATCATCTTACTTGAGTGGTGGCATGTCCATACAGTAACCCTTTAATTTTCTTACCTTACAGCTTATGCCATCTTCCACATTATGTCTGCCAATGTTCTCACTGTTTGCAATCAAAGGGTGTTGTATTGTTTGACATTAAAATGTGTGTCTGATACCTAGTGCCACCTGGTCTGAAATGCAATTTTACATCACATTAAACCGCCTTCCTGATACTCCTACCCTGCGGCTTCACCTGACTGCTCGTGTTGCAGGGTGTTCTGGGAAATGTCACAGAATGCTAATGCTGAGCACCTTTTCACGTCAGTCTATGTAAATCCATTTTAGATGTTACATGGCCATCAAACTTAGCCCCCCCGGTGCCAGATTTCAGACCTTGGCTAAAGTATTCGTTCCATTTGTGAGAAGAGAAACGTTGCATTAGTTCAGTTCTAAATTATATTTTGCATTACAGTATGTTGTTTCACTTAAGTTGAATATGAAATGCAAACATATGTATGCTATCAAATGCATATTTTTCATGCTGACACATCAAAATGTTTTCCTTTTGCTGGTGTGATGTTACAGAAATTCACACTGAACTTACAGTAATAAAATGTAATAAACTTTTCTATGTACAATATAGTCATGAGAATCAGTTACTCATTTGAATAATAGTTTCATGATTTGATAAACTTTATCATTCACCGGCTAGCTTTTTGTATTAGAATGGTATTTTAAAAAGTAAAATCGTTGCCATCCTTGCAACAGGTTGAGATGGGCAGCAAGCTGCCTTGACCAGTGTATTGAAAGTAAGACTTTCGCAAGTCACCTAAACCCAGACGGAGCTCTGCATGATCGAGTGCCGGTCGGGACTAATAAACATCTTATGGAAGACATTACTCACAGAGAATGAATGCCACTGAAGACCGGCGTCGATGCCCAGAGCTGACGGGTGGGGGCGGCAGCAAGGGGGGGGTCATGGCTCTGAACCGAAGAGGAGAAATGCCTGATTCACCTGGGCTGAGGAAAAGAAGACATTCAAATGAAAATTTTCTGCGGATTTAACCATTATTAAATTTCTTTTAGAAAAAAGAACTTAATCTCAAATAGAATCTTCACAGCCTGTAGACAAGGGGTCTCCAGCCATATTTAGAGTGACACCAACAAGGAAAAAGATCTGAGGATTTATGTGCACAATCATACCAACCTTGGGGGTGGCGGGTGGTAACAGCAGTATGGAGGTCACATGCACTGTGTCACATATCAGGTATATAATGAGTCAGAAGAGGACCCATGACACCCCAGGCCAGGGCAAAGTTGTGACGAGGGCCAAAGCACAATTCACCTGCTCCTTATAAGGAACAGAAGCCAGACTTTCTTTCTGCAGTGCAGATTCACTGATGCTGACCAGTCACTGCTTTCCTTCATGTTTCGCTCAGCCCCTGTATACCAGTCATGTTCTGTCTCTCTATCCTTGCCTCACGTGCACTTTTATTCATACACACCCATCATGTTGATGGTAGGGGACAGTTTCTGTTGTTAAGCATAATGTTTGCATGACAGAGTGGTGGATGCCGGTGATGGCTGAGCTTAGAGAAAATATGCAACGAAATGAAAATGCTGAGGCACTAGTGAGAGGCTGAAGCCTTTTTCACTGGATAAAGTCTGGAGGCTTTCTGTCCCCTGGCCTTTCCTCATGGCCATGGTGCCCTTATCCCCTATATCTCTCCCTAACACTGGATCAGTGAAACAGATGGGGAAGCAGCAGTTTTATCTCAGCACAAACCTGCTATTTGCGCCACTCTCCTCTGCACAACTGAGAGGGGAATCAGTCGCTGTCCTTGGTGCTGAAAGGACAGGCACCCGATCCACTCCTCTGTATAACATGATGCTGGACAATCAGCTTTAGAAATGAAGCAAACTCCTTGTTGCAGACATGAACAGTAACTGCACACTGATTTATTAATATTTTGATTATATGAATCGAATTGTCATATAAAGAGCTGTAATCATTTCTTATTAGACTAGAGAAAAAGAAAACTAACCCAACATGCATATGCATATAAAAATATTTATTATAACAATATTATTATTATGCATATACTAATATTTACACTCCAGTTGAAGGGTGCAGTACGAATGCTACAGGCATGAATTCAAAGTTTACTTTGAAGCGCATTTCTTCTAAGGGTGAGTCAGTGTGATCAGCATACAGAGAACATGGGCAAACACTGAGGTTGTGCTTCTTGACATCTGCAATCACGTTTTGAATTAGTATTTTTGCAATAATAATTCAAAAACCCCAAAAAACTCTAGAGAGGGAGTCCTCGTGGTGTGAACCATCAGAAAGGCATAATTTTTAATTTTTTCTTTAAATTTTTTTTCTAATTTCTCAAATTTTCCCAAATTTTTTATTTAAACCTTGTTTATTTTGTTGTTCATAATAAATTGCAGGACTGCAACTACAGTATCATCTTAGGCAGTCAAAGAAACTTTATAAAGCTATTTATTTGAGTAGCAAGTGTATATTTGTTAGAATGCATGCAAATGAACAGTGACACAAAGAGCAAAAAGAATTTCTCCTTTTCTCCAAAAAGCCACTGAAATCATGGTGGATGAATAAAACATCATTTTGGCTGCCAACCTTCTCCTCAGGGGCCCCAGCTATTCCACCTATTCATTAAATTTCACCACCAGCTTTCTTTAATTAATACACTTAATTGCTTAAAATCATTTGATGAGATATTGCAGAGCTGAACAGAGCATGCTAGTGGTTGAGTCAGCAAATATATCGTTATATTAGATAATTACTCGAAATCCTGGGGTGACATCAGCAGAGGTTTTGTAATGGCGAAGCTAACGCAAGTAGCCATGATAGCTCTACACCGACATGAAAATCCTTTAAACGTCATTTTTTTTGACTGCCTGACACTTTTGCACTGTACTGCACTTAAACTACGGGGAAAAGAAAGCGAATAATACCAGAGGTAATGGGAACAGGCTTTTACGCTGAGAGAAATTAGTCGTGATTTCGCTGTTTGCTGAAATGTCACCTGCAGCTGTGTTCTGCTGGGTGCTGACATTTCTGTTTTGTGCAACTGAAGGGTGTCATCTAACTGAGGAGCAGGGTGATGGCCTTTGTTTTCACAAAGCGGCTTCGCTGTGCTCTACGGAGGGAAACTGAGGGAAACAGGCCGGCAGACGACGCTTCAGTGCCACACATAAGACGTGGCTTTTAACCCCGCTTGACTGGGAATGACTGCAACACGGATCGTTTGTACCCAGGGAGTTCGGAGAGCATTTTTATTACACGTTCATGTATAAATCAGGAGCTTAGAAGCAACTGGCATAATAGCAAGAGGGATCATACCAGGATTATTGATGGTAACTCGTGCCTTAAAAAGAAAAACTTACAAGAGGCTCTGCTCTCCATTAATCTAACATTTGACATGTCTATTGAAAAAGCGAGAGAGTGATAGATAAATCAATCTGTCACGGCTGGGCCACATTCCTTCCCCGGTTGTCCTTGGGCCATTTCCTGTCATCCAAATGGGCTCAATTAATAGTCTATCAGTGTAGTGGGAAAGGGGAGAGAGAAAAATGGCTGTATGTACAGCACGAAATTTGGGAAAGGTGTCCAGCCTTCTGAGTGTGGACTTCCCCTGCAGTTAAGTTCACTAGTCCAGACGGAGAACAGTGATCATTACAGGACTCGCGTTGTCGTCTTGGTTCCAGCGTGTGGCACTCAGTTGACTTTATTTGGTAGCAATGCAGTGCAGATTTGTTGAACATGGACAATTTATGGTATAAACTTTAATGGAAGAGAGCCATAAGATTTGAAGCAAATTTTCGACCACAGTCAGATGCTTAACCACAATATTATCCCCCACCCAAGTGTGGCTGCATGCCCTCTGATTTGATATATTCATTCATGTTCTCATGCATATGCGTCATAAAGGGCAACAGACATCATTGATTTAATCACTTAACCAAAGGTTGCCACTTACCCAAGGTTATGAATGACAAAGAGAAGCATAACAATATTCTCTATGAAAAATAATACGCGTGCCTAAACTGGCAGTTTAAAACTTGGCTCCCTGCATGCAGGTAATATAATGTCCCTTCCTCTTTATGATGCTTTTCAGATTATTAGCTTACGATAACGATACAATACTACAATTCATTCCCAGAATTTCTGAGAAATATGGATCCTAACTAGCTTGCCACAGAGAATATGAGAAAGCCTCAAAAGAAACAAAACGATTATTAATATAAACTAGGGCTGTCAAAGTTAACGCAATATTAGTGCGTCAACAGGAATTCGTTATAACGTGACTATTTTTTTTTTATGTCATTAACGCGTGCTGAGTCGAATGGCAGCTCGGGAAAAATGATGTTCAAAGAAAAAGGTATTTTAATGACAGGTTTAGCTTCAAAACTCTGTCAGATGGGTCCATCGACAAGACCAAAGATATTTGCAGTTACTGTCGATGAGAAATGAGTTACCACGAAGTACATCTAGTCCATGCAAGTTGCAGCTCTTTTCAGAACGATAGGCGCATTCACATTTTCATGACTGACATTATAACAATACTTTCGTAAATATTAATAATTTATTTCTGGGTTAATATTATTTTTTATTTAGGTATTTCTTTAGCTACAGTATATGTGAATGAGCCGGTCCATCGCACTTCTGTGATGTCTTAACTGCACAATTTACATTTTCATCAAAGTCATTCTCTACAAGAGTATGTCTCCAGTCAAATATATGGTATATATGCTTTCTTCAGTGTCTGAGATTGGATGTAGGCTTATTAAGTTTATTGGGATTTCTAATTCTTTCATATACTTGCGTAGTAAATCATCTTACCTTCCCAGATCTTCGTAAAATTATAATATTTTCTCCAATTTATATACATATTATATTATAAAATGGCTTTTTGCTTTAAAAAGGTTGCCGACCTCTGATCTCTACTTAGTTTTATAACTAATTGATATGTGATATTTAGCAGGTCAACGGCTTGAGTTTTTCTTAAGTGGTGAAAGCTTTCTGATGACCTTTGGACAATCTTTGTTGTTGTTTATTGTTGGTAGTTGATTTCCAATAATAGATGCATGCATTTGCAAAAAGCAGTCATGCCTTGCCATTGCTAATATTGATAAGAATATTATCACCTGAAAAAATCTCTTAATGGTAAATGTTGGATGTTGAATAAATTCATGATTTAATTTGCGATTAATTTGTGATTTACTATGGACAATTGTGCAATTAACTTATTAAATCTATTGACAGCCCTAATATAAACTAATATTATTATCATTGTGATTCCCTTTTATATTATGTTATATACACAATCCTGCTTGAAAGGCATTTTTTTCCTGGTTAACAGGAAACTGCTAGACTGGTTATTTGAAATTTACATTGAGAAATTGACAAAGTCTAATAAATAGCTTTAGTAAAATCTCACAAAGGACGGATAGCCCAGTGCCAGCCTGTCAATCCTCAGATTATCAGATCTTAAAAAACATGTTGCTAATGACAGTGCCAATGCCTTCCATTTATACACTGGTATCTTTACAGAGTCTTAAAAAAGCAATTTGCTTAAATGACCCTTTTATTGTAATACCCCCATTTCCCATTGTGACGAATGAGCTCTTTGAAGGGTTAGCAACAAATAGCCATTAGAAAAGCAATGATCTTGACAGGAATGATAGAACTACAGTCTTGCTTGGAAGGTAAGAATGAAAAAACTGCAGTTTGCCCATTAGGCTGGATTCTCAGGGTTATGGCTGTGAAGGAGAACATATAAGCAGAACTTTTATCCTGCTACTCAGAAGTTCGGGATGTTAGACCCAATCCCTTGACTCATTTAGAGAAAAGTATAGCTATACAATCAAAGAAACATTAGCATACAGGCTTATAGTTTTTGGCCAAGTTACATATTGCTATTCAAATTCCCTGGCACTTTGTTTTTATAAACTGTTCCTATGGCCTGGATGTAAACATCTTCTGCATTTACTGTTTCTGAGGCTGTCTATTTGTTTGTCACTCCACATTCAGGAAGACTGATGGGTAACAGTCTCACGATTGACTAGAATTCTCCTGGGGTTTTGTGTCCCGGAAACAGTAACGCACCCTGCCATGTTGGCAAGCAATGACTGAAGTTGGGAATATTTGTTTTGCATTGTAAGTAAAATAACAGCAATTTGCACTTAAAAGAGTCATTTTGGAGAACATTTATGTAAAGTATTGCAGGTGAATCAGTGTTTGTGTTATCTGTCAACAGCTTTGACAGTGCTCTTCTGAAAACCTTTCTGATTCATTATTTCAGTAACTTTATTTCTTCATTGGGTTTCCACATAAAGCAAGTCAGCATCTTAAATGGTGTGGGTTAGTATCTGAAATATCTTATCATAATGGTAAAAATGGCATCATAATCACAAATGTACATTAAGAGGGTATTAACAGGGGTGTAGGAACCAAGTGATACAGGGGGGCATGTCACCCCCCCTCCCCAAATATTTAATTCTGCTTCATTCGTATGCCCAGTAAACAGAACTTTGTAGCTAAACGGTGTCCCCCAATCTAAAGCCCTCTCCTATGCCAGGGATTAAGAAAAAATAGTTGTAAGTGAAGTCTGACACTGAAATAATGCAGTTCAGTTTCTGATGGAAGCAGGTGATGAAATGTTCTCTGAGATGCTCAAACACCACATTAATCTAATATTGAGGTAATATGGCATGGTCATTATCCCACAGCAAATCAGCGTGCAGGTTTTCTTCTTTTGGGAGAGAAAGCAGCTCTACTCTATTCATATTTTACTAAACAGACTACAAAGTTAGACTATGTTCAGGAGGAGAAGCTTATTATCCTTTCTTATTATAACTGCCACCCCTTAGTGTGGATTTAAGCCCTTTTGCAAAAATGATGGCATGTCAATGTTCCTCCCCCCTTATGCTCGCAGTTATTTAGGACTCCTTTGTTGAAGTAGAAATATCTTCAATGGGACTCTCTTTAGGTCGTTTTCCGTCCTGGTCAGTATTGACGGCGTGACGTCTTTTCAGAAAGTGCCCATTTCATTTACTATGATCCCTTTGCACTCTGATGGATGGCTTAGCCTGCATATCATGGCGAATAACCTGCAATGAGATGAGTAGAAGACGATGGGGTTTCATATCCTAGTCTTCCAAGATTACTACAGTCTCACCCCTCCCCCCCCCCGGATCTGAAGCCTTGGGATCTTTACAGAGCACATCTTCAAAGATTGGGGCTCATCAAATGCATATTCAAATCCGCCAAACTTCATCTCCTGAACCAATCCTCCAAGTCTACGATTCACCTATGAGGCTTTTAGGGGCTCAGGAGGAGAAAAAAAATTTGAAGAAATGAAAAATAAATACCCCTTATTCCCCACCCCAAAGAGCCAAAGTACTTATGTCACTTCCCCAACAATAAAACCTTATTAATCCGACTACATACCAACCATTGTCATTCAGTCACAATGCTCGTAACATGCGTTTGCATTTTAAAACGGAGGATAATAATAAGACATAAATCAAAACTTTTAATTTATATTGTTTGAGGATTGCTACCAACAAAAACAAACTTTCTAAAAATGCCTGTAGCAAAATTAATTATTTACCAGTATATTTTTATATTCTATCACCTTGAAGAGTAACAAAAAGTAATCATAAATGGCAAAAAACTTGTACTGGTACGGAGTGCATTTGTTGCTCATAACTGGTATTCATCAGTTAAGCGATTTTCAATTTTGCTCATGGACTATATCATAATGTGTTCCAGCTTGTCTAATTGAATTAATATCACTTAGATTTTTTTCTTTACAGAAACTGAAGTACTTTTCTGACATTTCTTATCTTATCTTACCTCCAAAGGGTCATCGCTGAAGAATATTGATCTCACTATGCAATCAGCCCAGACTATATATAGTTCTGTTTCCCAGGGAATCTCATATGCTTTTTGTGCTGTAGAGTCATGTTATGTTGTTTTTTGTTGTTGTTTACATGATTTCCCTGGTTTTCCCAATAGAAATCATACATTTTCACCTGTTTCCAACATCTGAAAGTTCTCCATTTTCACAACAAATTACATTTTCATTCTATCACAGGGCTGCAAGTAGGAAAAGAAATCTGTCTTCTGATATACCTTCAAACCCTAGTCTAATAAACTTTTAAAATGTTTGAAAATAGATATTTTGGGTTGTATTTTAAGAATCTATGATAAATGTGTATTTTATCAGTTCTTGTTGAGCAGAAATATTACAGCATTTGTTTCATAATAGCACCATGCACATCTGAACAACATTCACAGCTACCTTTTTGAAATCCCTTTGGAAATACACATCAGAACTGAAAGTTATATCTGCAAACTACAAAGTGATGACTTATGAAAAATGAACCATAGGGTCAATTCCTTAATGTATTCCCTTCCCAGAATGCTGTACTTTTTAAACTATCCTACATTATTTATTTACCCAGAAGACCTTGTCTGGTGCAATGTGTGGTACATAAATCACAGAGACACAGACACACACCTAAGCATCACCCTCCGTTTTTATTCACATTCTTGTAACCAAAACAGGAAAATTTTGTTTATTATCACACTTACAATGAGCCACAGGCGTACAATATGACATCATTAAAAACAATATGACATATTTTGTTTACTTCATGATGTTGTCATATTTCAAATACCAAGCATACAGTATTCATACCCTTAATTAAATTCTTAAATTCTGCTTTCAATAACCATTTGTTTATATATTGTCTCTATGTATTGTATCTATAAATTGATAAGCAGATTACACCATTTCATATTTACATCATGCTCCTGCTCCTATAACATATAATTATTAAAATGAGTTTTACGCCACAGCAGAGCACTACTGTAACATATGTTACTTTTTCTGCAAACTTCACAATATATACTAATTTCATAAAGCTCAAATTTGTTTCATCAGAGCATAAGACACAGTCCATAGGAATTTACACCCTTATGTTTTTGTACGGCCCCTAAAGAATAATTCATACTGGCATTGCTGAAGAGATTGCCTTTGAGATGCTGAATCCTGCCATGGAAATCTCACACATTTAACTTTGGGTTTGAGGCTGCCTCATGAACCGTTTTTCTCACAGTGTGTGCTGGCAATATTCTCATGTTGTCCTCTCCCCGCTGAGGTAGCAACTGTCTCCATGGCTTTGAACTTCCTTACGGCGGGCAGCATGCTACACCCAAGATTTGTTTTTTTTAGGAATCTTTCAAAAGTAATCCTGGAATTTACTATTATACTGACAATGATGAAGGAGTTGGATGCTACTGTGTTATAATCTGTACTGTATATATTTCAAAGGTAGATGGATTAGAAAGTTCTAGAAGCTGTGTACAAATCAATACACGACAGAAGGGTACACTATAATAATTTATTTATAGTTTATTTATGGTTCATTTTTATTGTGGGCTGCCAATAGCTGCTAGCTTTGATTTTTAAAAAAAGCACACAAATTGGGAAACATTGTATGCTTGCTGTTTCTGAGTTGTGTTGCAGCTCAGGCTAACTGTCACTTAATCTGAGTAAAACTTACATAATCACTTACATTCTATTCTGTCTATGATGTTTTTCTTACACTTAAGAAGAATATAAGCAAGGTGTAAAATATGGATCACACTGTTTATTATTAATGTCATTAACATTTATAGCTTGTGTGTGAATGTACTTCTGTACAAAAACAGAATAGTAAAATATTTACTAAGAAAAACTGGGTTTCAGTATCCAGCAGGAGTTTTCAAACCTGAAACACATTCCATTAACCAGCACCAGACCCACACAGAGGAATGAAGAGTGAAGAATGTTAAGTAATAAACTTCAGAAGGTAGTGGAGATGTCAATGCAACACCCAGCCAAGAATGGGATTTGCAGTCCTGTGTGAAAAATATCTGTCCCTGTAGTACTCATCAAAAGGCGGTGGAGATGTAATTTTCAAGTCTCTCTTCAGTGGGATACTACACATATTTTCCTGCAGCCACCATTTTTATTTTTATTATTGCTCATAAGTTTGTTTGTTGTGATCAGCAAGCAAACCATGAAGAGTTTTATGCGTTTCCCATCGTCCACTTGTGAAATTGTCTGTTGTGACAGGAACAGAAGACGCTCTGTGTTCTGAGCTGCATGTACATTACCCCTGAGGCTCGTGAACTCTGTGCAGGAAAAGCAGTGTTTTTGTTGGCCACTGAAAACTTGAGTTCTTCACTCAAGTGCATATAACTGAAACTAGCAAAGAATTGACAGACATTTCTTTATGGTGAACAAGACTGTTGTAGGAAGCCATTATGTTTATCACTACTTGATATAATGAATGTAGGACCAAAACAAATTTATGACCAAAATGAAAAGCTAAAAGACATAAAGGATATACACTTTATAAGCCAAATTTCACCATGTGTGACTCCTGGAGACTTCAAACGTCATGTTTACTAAATCTTGGAACTTATTTGTTTTTAATCCATCATGTCTTCATTGTTTCTCAATATTCCTCACAAGCTATTGACCTTTCTTTCAAAAGACAGCTGAAAACTAAGCCATTGTTTTTCTATAAAAAATCATTAGCTTTCGAAGGTGACTTTTCAATTTTTTTTATTTTCTTATCCTGCCACAATAAGAGATCAATGTAGTCCCCCCCCCCCCTTTCTCCTCTGGGTCCTCACTTACAAACTTTGGTAACGTGATTTAAGTTTTACCCTGTCTTCCTCCCTCTCCAGGCCTAGGCTGAAGAGGTTGGAGATGATGTGAGACTTTTTATTAGGTTACGTTGTAAGTGCCTTGAATAATTATTTGTAATTTATGGTCTAAGGGCTCCAACCAGCAAGCCCATTTATCACATGTGACACTCCACAAAAAAAATGCATGTCTAAAGGTGGAGAGGTAGAGTGTGTCTCGCGCCTTGTTTTTCCAATACTATAACTATAAGGTATAATTACGGTTACCACACAGATATCTTGTTAAGCTTTCTTCATGATTTACTGTATCAAGCAACAGCAAAACATTGAAAGGTAACGCAATGGATAGCATGTTTATAATGCTCTAATGAGCTTCTTGTGAAACAATGGCAGTTTCACTGGGGCTCTGGCAGATATATACACATAAGAAGCCTGAAGTTCTTTGTTCTCCCTCAAATCCTATCGGTTTATTTTTTTTTCCTTTCCTCTCTTCATAGAAATGTCTCAAGTCGACTCTGTTGCTAAGTGTAAAGTATGTCCACAGGACGTGAGATGTTACAGGTCCCCGAGATGTTCTGCCCAGCGATTAGTTAAGTGATTCCCATATCTGGACAGAAGCTGAAAAACAGACATAATGGTGTCATGTCTTCCAGCGGTAACAGTAGGTTTTTGAGCCAGATTCTAAGTTACGGCTGTTAATGATTTTCATGCGATCATGGACCATGGACCAAAAACATGGACCATCAGTGGGCCCCCGGAAGACTGGGTTGAGACACACTGATGCAGCGTGTCAAACGCGCATCTTCCTGGACGGGTAACATGCATGCAGAAGTGCAGCAAATGGTCAGTGCTGAAGCACAGACCACCTCCCATCCCATGCACGATTGCAGTCACACAGCACAGTCACGCATGATGACCCGGTTATTAATGTGCTGTTCTATTGCCGCAGGCTATTTGAGTCAGCAAGCAGATTTATTGGCTGTTTAAATCTCCCTTTCGTCTTAGGAGGTTCAGTAGATCAGCATTTTTTTCTCGCCCAACGATGCAGGTAACTTATTAGGTGATCCTTTTGAATGTTGTGTCTTGTAATATTTGTCGAGAGGATATTTTTATAGGTATCCTCCTGGGTGTGAAACAGATGTCTCATACAAGACAAATCAAGTTTATTTGACAACTTTATATTGACTTATACCACAACCGAATGGTCACCCATGTCTGGGGAATTAGGACTAAAGGCTCAGGTCATAAACAGGAAATATCACAACTTTAGCTGAGGTCAACTTACCTTTATGGTAGAGTGTGAAGATCTTCCATTTATGGATGAGATCTGTACTTTCCAGCTTAGGAAGTTATTCGTGTGGCAAAATTAGCTGTAGGTCAATCGCAAAAATGATTGACGCTGTCAATTGCACAAGTAATGATCAGACTGTAGGGGGGATTTTGAAAGCTGCAAAGTACTAATATATAAATTGTTAGTAACCATGACATGCATGTTCCTGCTCAGCTATTTTTAAGGACCTCTAAGAAGTCATGAATTAACGGTATTTTGGTAAATGCACCTCTGTGCTATGAAGTCTTCATATATCCATATATCCTCCCCAGTAAACCCCAAATAAACATTTTAAAATTCATCCACCGCAAGCAGTCACTGGGCTTCATGGAAACAGTGGGAGAGGCTGCCTGCTCCTTCACTTCCTCTCTGTCAGGGTCTCTGAAGCTAGCGCACACTTCTCATGCACATTTTGAGATGTCAAAATCATTTGTAAAAAATCCTCAAATGCACACAGCACAATTCCTCCCCCCCCTCCCCTCGTGGGTCACCCGCTATTCATTTCTGCAGGTGAAGCAGCCAATGGGGGCTTCCTAAGAGAGGATCTCAGAAGTGGGCAGGAGATGCCAGAGATGGGCAGTGAGCCAAGCTATCTTGTGGGGGACAGTTGTCCTTTTTGTAGAGACAGGGAACAAGATACAATCTAAGGTGTGTGTGGAGAAAAATAATCCCAAGGCAGAGCCTTGACTGCTTGAGGACTTATGGCTTAAGGAACAGGAGCTTGTCCATGTTAATGAGGTGGGTGGGGCCAAAACAAACAGAAGACATTAAGTTACTAGAGTTGATGACAGATAAACAGAATCATCACTAAAGATGGCCGCATCCTCTGTTTCTCCAAACATTTGTTAAAGGTTACTCTGACGAAAATAAAAGCGAAGGTCCCCCTCACCTAGCAGATGTGTCGAGCAGTGGCTGGCACATCCAATCCCACAAAGCAGCACTTCCTCAAAGCAATGCTTAATGACTTGGGTGATCACAGGCGGTTGTTTTACCCTGCAATGCTGCCCTGATGACCAATTTATCCTGGGAGGCATATTTACAGCCGGCTTCATCCAATCGAAATTCCTCTTGGCAGTGGCTGGTGCTCTGCCCACTGGCGCAGGAGAGTTTAATTGTGTCTTCATGGGAGTTGTTGATGAATCGGCCTGGGGAATAATAGGAAGAGTTCAGAATCCTAATGAAATGGTCTGATGGAACTGTCTTATGTCGGTGAGGGAGAGGAAGCAGCACACCGGAATAGGAAGCTTTTTTTTTTTTTTTTTTTTACATGGTTGCCAATAGGTATTTCATTTGTTGGCCAGGAGGCCGTAGTATAGCCGTGGTAAGAGCCCATTAGAAGCCTGCTGTGGACTCCTTTCTCTAAAGAGTTAGCGGAGATTGAAAGACCATCTGACATTTTCAGTGATTTTTCTTTTTCTGCAGAAATTTCAGTCTCTGAGGTTTTCCCAAGACTGCTCTCTCTCCCTCTTCAGCTTGGTGCGAAATGGTGAGAACTTGAGGATGTATAGGACTGTGTGATGCTCATATTGCCAGTTTCACTTCTTAAATGACTGCGGGTTCTCACTGAGCAGGTTCCATTTAGGATAAATGGAAGCTAGTTATACTTGCCGGATTCCAGTGTCCTAGCGCTCTGCAGTAGGGCTGTAATGATATGCCTACTTGTTGTGTATCAATCAGTCACCTCATTTTCAGTTTACAATGCACAGTGAAACCAATGAATACATGTCCTGACAATGGTGGAATCTAAAGTCATGAGTAGATCCATAACAGGTCAAATATTAAGATTATTGTGGATGTAACTTGGTTAGGTCTAGTGCTGGTTACAGACAGTCATACTGCAGAAACGAGAGCTGCATAAAATTCATCCAGAATCCAAAATCATGTTAGAAGGCATCACCTAGTCTGTATATGACCGGAGCAAGACAGAAGCAGCCTCTGCTAGTTAGTCTCCCTGTAGCATTTTAGGTGCTTTTGCCAGAAAATTTAGACTGAAATAATAAAAAAATAACTAAGACTATAGGGTGTTTATTGCTGTACACCAGAAATAGGTGATTCCACTTTTCTTTTCAATCCATACCAAGTACTGCATAGTTGGGTATCACTAAACTGGTCCAGATACTGATGCTGGCCCAATGCTCTAGATAGAATTGCCGGGGGGTGGGGTGCCAATCACAGTTTCCATCTTCCCCTACATCCTTGTGTATAAGGATGGTCCAAGGGGCCCAAAATCCTTAGCAGCGCCCCTGCCCATGCCACTGCGATTTGCCTCAATGGCGAAGGCAGTTAACGGGAGTCCCGTGATAGTGAGCTGTTAGCATCTCTCAGAGTCTGCTGGTGGGGTGCCAATCACATTTTCCATCTTCCCCTACATCCTTGGAAGTCATTAATATACCTGATGAGCAAGAAAAAAAAACCATTATATCGATGTTACAATCAATTCTAAAAATGAAAACATTCAGATGGAAAGAATTGGTATTTCATTAAGAATCCACACATCTCTACTACATATATGTGACCAGACTCAGTAGTAGAGAACACAGGATTCTGATTTTTATTTTACATATTTATACACAAATAAGCATGTTTTGTGTCTTTTTATTTTTATATGCCAAAAGACCCATTGCCTTTGGTTTACTGGTTTCTAATTGTGTTTGCAGTTTTAATAATAAACAACCTCAAAACAAAATTTGGTTGTCCTCACTGTACTGAAATTGCACCAAACCGTGAGAAGTGTGTGTAACTGTGCTGAATTAGTCAATAATTCTTTCACAATCACTTATGCAGGATGAGGTTACGGTAAGCTTTACATCGCTGTACATCAGACTTTACTGTCAATAGCATCCTGTTCACGGTGTTTCCTACCTCATGCCCTGTGCCTCCTGGGACTGGCTTCAAACACACTGGGACTGGATCATGATAGACCAGGGATGACCTGTTGTATAAACAAAGGGCCGGTGTGTATGCAAGTTGTTGGGATAACCTTTAGGTCAACTGTTCAAATCCAGGTGTGGGAAATCTTCAGCCAATCAGTCCTCTAATTAGTAATCTAAGTAGATAATTGCAGCAAAAACTCACACATACAAAATGGCTCGTTCTGGATAAGGTTGGCCACTCCTGTCATTGATGCATGGAGCGATTGATTTTACTCTCATGGAGACTGACAGTAACACTTAAAGATCATAGAAAAAGAAACATGCGCGCTCATGAGGGGTGATAAATTCTACTTTCCTTGCATGCCGCCAGATGAGAGACATCTGGATCTCTATCCAACCCAGGAAAAGTAAGCCGGGTCAATGACAGCGTGCCCTACTGAAGTACTCATTAATAAACGCCCTGCTGGCCAAAGAGGACCACAGAAGCCAAACTAAGAAATCCATTAACACAAAAATAACGAGTAGGGTCATTTATGGCTTTGGGATTTGCCTCTACCGTCTTGTACAACCACATTTCTTTTTTTTAAAGTTGAGATTTCAGCCGCTTGTGGAAAGAGGTGAGTGTTTGCCAGGAAGGTTTCTAACATTAATGATAACACAGAGTTACGAATGTCACCATCTGCGACGTGGCAAGGGCAGAAAAAGGAGCTGGAGTTATTTATTTATTTATTTATTTTGATCAGGAAAAAAACAAGGTTACCGCCACACTTTCTCCAAGTCAGAGATGGGGCTGGCGAGGGTGCAGGAATAGGGGCTTCATTTAGAGACAGGTTGAGGAAAAACATGGGAAGGTGGAAAAGAAAAGAAAGAAGCCCCATTGTAGTGTTAGCACAGGCGACAAAATGGAATGTTGGGTCAAGGATGAGGCAGTTCTAGGTATGTGTGAATAAATGCCCCTAACATTTCGCTTTGTCACACCCTGAGTATCACAGTCCGTGTAGCAGACTCCAGTTTCCAGAATCCCTTGCATCTACCACATGTTCCCATATTGTTACCCACCTGTTTCCATTCCTTTTACCTTAATGATTTTTACAGTGACCAGCTGTGTCTTGTTCTCTTGCCCTATTTAGCCTTTTTCTTCCCATCCCATCCTTGTAAGGCTGTCAGTATTTGACCATTGCTCTGACTTGAAGGTCCTGGGTCTGCCTACCCCTTTTACCTGATTGCTATGCCTGATCATTTTCGACCATTGCCTGTTTTTGATAACGCATGCATATGACGTCTGCTTTCGTACCTTTGCCCATCTTCTTCCTGGTGTGGACCCTCATCTTTTGACCATACTCCTGTGCTTACCTTTCACTATACCAGCTTCGACTTACGGTAGTAAATCTTTTTGCCTTGCTCATCCCACAATAATCTTTCTTCATCTGCCCATGATTCTGAAACTACCATACCATCCACCCATCTTATCTTCCGCTTCACTGTTCACGCTTTCAAATAATTATTGTGAACCTTTCATTGTCTAAACTAGAAACCTTGTTTCTGGGTTTATTTTTCAAGCACAGAAATGGTGAAAGGTCACCCATGTTCAACAAAAGCTCCCTTTCACATTAATATTCAGCTAGTGTGTAGATAATGATTCTGTGAGGTTTAGTGCTTTAAGCGAGATGCAGTGTATTATTTGGTTCCATCTCCACAGTGTTCACTGTAATTGACTGCATCACTCCTCCAGAACGTTTTTCAGAAGTTTCAGGATATTTTTTTCGCATCATCCATGAACATAAATATCATTTGCAAAGCAATGAGTGAACGTTGTCTTCATTTTGTAGCTATCCATCCATCCATCCATCCATCCATCCATCCGCCAATACATCCATCTTCTGACCACTAATTCCACAAGGTAGTGGAATGTTCTGGAAGTGTTGCCATACTTAATAATCAGAAAACATACACACTCTGGGCAAAGTAGACCAGCCTGAACAAATGTATGTCTCTGGATCGCCAAAGGGAATTAGGGTGTACAGAAGCAACACAAACTACACTCATGTAAAGCAGTGAAAGGGTTTAAGTCCCCCGCCCTTGAGGGATGAGGTCAGTGCTACTAACTGAGCCTCCATACCAACTATGTTCCTTGCCATATGTTTTGTAAATCTATGTAA
This sequence comes from Brevimyrus niger, assembly GCA_015164015.2. Lineage (NCBI taxonomy): Eukaryota > Metazoa > Chordata > Actinopteri > Osteoglossiformes > Mormyridae > Brevimyrus > Brevimyrus niger. Next base: position 3,574,487 of record JAABNY020000025.1, read on the forward strand.
GACTGAACCTCTGAATTGTGCAGATGTGTCCATTAGCTAGACATCTCCTCAAACATTATAGCAGTCTTTTCCAATGAAGTAGACATGCAATAATGGCAGTGACTGGGCCAAATTAGAGTCCAGGCAGGTTGAAAATGATTGATACAGCAGTGAATGACACCCAGTCACTGGCATAGTCTGTTGCACCATTATCTGTTACCATCTGCCATCTTCTACTTCGGGTCTGACGGTTGAAATGCATTTAGCATACAAGACAGGAGTAGAGCAGTGTCTCACACAATGTCTTTTATATGCCTCCAGAGTGACATTCTTCCTGAAGGAAGAAACACATTTATGCTGAAATAAATGACCTCCCTTTAAGGTCTGTGGAATCTTTGGTCCAGGTTCAGTAAAATAATGCTAGAGAACGATCTGTTTGTTTTTGGACAGAACAAATACCTGCATTTTTTAAAATTCTTTTTCTGTCTCTTTATCTGTTTTCCTCCCAGTCATAATGTTTCAGAACTAGGGATTGATAAAAAAAATAGGCATTACAGTACAGTACCACTGGGCATCACGGGCCATCAGCTGTCACATTATCAGTCTTTCCTCATACCTCATTCGTCGACACAAGAAAATAAATTTATGGGGAAGAAAATAATAATAAAGTTTCCCTCTCTTATTCTCCAAAACTCCTGTCAATCTCATCACAATTTTCACTCCTGTGAATACGATTAAGGGATTCATATCGGCGTCAAAGATTCTCCAGACATTAATTTTCTCAGAGTCTCCAAATTTGTGCTGATGGGTCACATGACTTTCCAATAAACATGGCTGAGTCATGAGGCTCTTAAAGGGGAAAGATGGATTTTGTCTATTATTGATTTGATTTAATGTTTCTGCTCCCCCGGTGTTGAATATGTATTCAGTTCCCTGGTATATTCAACATTTGGTTATCAGGCTTTTCATACAGTAAATTGAAAATCTGTCCGGGCCTAGAGATACTTCCATAGTAAAGATGTCCAATGGTATTCCTTAATGTTAACCCATGCCCAGGGGCGCTGTAAAGGGGGCGTAAACGATGACGATTCTCGGGGCCCATGACCGAGAGGGGGCCCAGAGAAGCCCCCAATAAAATTGTCTCAGCTGTGTTGGGGGCCCTGTCAAGATTCTTTCCAAGGGGGCCAAAATCCTTAGCAGCGCCCCCTGCCCATGCCACTGCGATTTGCCTCAATGGCGAAGGCAGTTAACGGGAGTCCCGTGATGGTGAGCTGTTAGCATCTCTCAGAGTCTGCTGTCCTTCCCCTTTTGCAGTCCAATTGAATCGCCTGTGTCAGATCTTAGCATTTATCAAAAGCATGGCCCTCATCTGAGGATTATGTCAGCTCCTGAGCCTGGGTAACTCAGCGCATGGCGGAAACCTTAGCTGCATCCTCCTTGGAGATTCCCGGCCTCTGAACCGTGTTAATCACCAGCATCAGAACTTCTTCTTTAAGATGTAAATCTTCGATGCCCTGTAGAAGTCCCAGCTCCACATTCTCACCCCATTTAAATGACTCTTATCCACCAAGTATTACATTTAATTGTTTTATATACAGAACTTCCCCCTGTATCCTTGTATGATATATTCCATAACCAACATGTATGTAACGTGATTTTCATGTACATGTTTATCAGGGTTGGGGCCAATCCGGAATGCATTGATCAATTCCAGTCCAAATCAGGAAATGGAACTGGAGTTGGAACTTAAACCTCCCTGAAATTCAAATTCAACTCTGATTCTGTTCCCCGTAGTTTTTTATTTTTCCAATCCCAGCTCCAAATGAAAGGGATTGTGATGTTTCAGCCTAATGCTCAAAAGACGATAGAGCAATGAAAAAAGTTATGCACGAAGGGATGACCAAGCAACAAAAATCATGCTTTTCTACATTTTATAAACACACACGCAGTGATAACATAGAAATGCATGTGATCAGTGAAAATGCTGGAGGCTGGCTGGACAAGAGTTCTGCGGGGAGGCGCGGATATGGGGACAAAGGGAGGCGAGTCATGTGCTTGCCGTGACTGAGCTGCTGGATTTCACCATGATGCAGCCTGCATTCCCTCGCTGTGTGGTTTGAATCGTTTATTTCTAGAATTTTGCATTTTTTTTCTGACTGCAGTAAGCTGTGGATAACTGAAACCACTGTTACTGAAAGCACCGCTACCGGGCTCCCAGAGTAATTATAAAATGGTACACAAATAAATAATGAGAGGTTTGGAATATGGCCATTACGTTATACTTTTTCACATAGATAATACAAACATTTTAAGAGAGCATTTTAATCTTGATATCATGAATTATATCCTCATAAAACTGTGAGTTAACATGCATGGGTTTAATTGATTAAAAAAAAACTCCCATGTATTAAATTTCATATTTTATTTGTTTAATTAAAAGTAGCAATTATTGAGCTCATTCCACGGCTCAATTTCTAATCTTTATGCATTGATTATTGCGGCCCCCAGCGTGAGAAGCATTGTTGTTCCCACACAACAATTACAAACTATTTTAATTAGAATCATCCGTAATGTAATGCACGCATTTCACTTTGACTTGTATGCTAAAGCTATTAGATTCCATAGTCTAGAAGCTATAACGTGGAAATTGAATACTGATTTGTTGGTGGACACCTAGTTTTCTTATATGGTAATGGCACGGTTTAATATTTAAGTACAAAAATTAAGTAATATCTGAGCGACATCAATTTACAGGCTTATTCTGAGGGGACAGTGATGGATAATTGGTTCTTTTTCAGGTTTACACTTGTGCTATTGTGTGTGGTAGTTACATGGAGGAACATGTTACACAATGTTTTCAACATACTATTTAAAGGCAGAGGATGAAGAACTGAACAAGACTGGAATTAACTTGGAGAAAAGAGTTATTTGAAGGCCTCAGAAAAAAAGTAGAGGAGTAAAACAGCAGGAGGGCCAATCACAAAGCAGCGTCTGTGAGAGGAGGCTGGTCGTCTCATAGAGAGAACCGGGTGACTCTGTTTGCTATCAGCATTGTTTCCAGCAGCGTGTGTATCTGCTCTCCCTTCATCTGCTGTAACTCTGATCCCGGTTTGACACAAATCCCTCTACCTGAAATATCCCATTCAGTTGATTTCCTCTTGAACCTCAATTTGACAGATCTTTAGCTTCTTCGGTGCTCTATTGTCCCAGGCGCTGCCCCAATTCCGTGTGACCAGCATGTGTTACATTTTGCCAATAAACATTTCCCTCACTGAAAAGCTTTGTGTCATGATATTCTGTTCTTCATCTTGATCTGTGTCATGTTCATACATTTCTATTGCTTCTTGTAAAAAGTGCCTCTGAGATTTAAAGATCAGGCATATTACAGTACCTGTGGAATGAGTAGACATTTTAATTTAAGGACTATTTATCTTAGAATACATGGTCTTCACATGCCCATTCCAAGTGATTCCCCATAATACACCAAGTTTGCATGCCATGCATCTTTTATACTGTGTGTGCATATTTTATAGCAGTTATAACAGTGAACTATCCTGGCTCACTAGTTAAATAACAATAAACTCAATATTATAGACTACCTCTGCAAAGGGACATTGTCAAAGGTTAAGGGAGCACAACTTTGTTCCCTTAATGCAGTATGAATATGATAGTAATCAATTATAAACTGGACACTTCCTGTTTATTTTTTATAATGGTCAGCTTACATCCAGGTTATGCTTTTATTATATCATTTTATAACAATGTCATCTAATAACAATCGATGTTTTACAGCTGCCAAATGTTCTCCAGAGTCGCAAGGTTACATATTTATGAAACTGCACTGTTAAAAATGGCAGAATGTAGTTTTATAGTCGATAACAACAAATTAATATCGAAAGTCTTGACCTGATTTTTTTTCTACAAAATAGGATTTAGCTCATGTTGAGTCCCTTTTAAAAAAGGCAATAATGCTCTTTTGGGTGCAAAGCCGCCTCAGACATTCTGACACCTCTAATATTCAAACATCAGTGTAAAGCACAATACTCCTTATTGCTTTGGTAGTTATAAACAACATAGTTTGCTGTTGGCTTATTGGTTATGAGCATAACACTTCCCAAGCTTTGCATGTGTGGATCTTGCATGTTCACCCTGATTAGAGAATCTGGTGTCTCCATTTCTCTCTGAGTCTGTGACTGTGTGTGCCAGCCTGTGCCCGGTGATAGACTGGCATCCCTTGCAGGGTGTCCCCTTGACCGCTGCTTCCTGAGATGGCCTCCACATTGAAGAATGGATGGAGGGTTGGCGGTCGCACATGGCTGCATTTCTACAAGATTACAGCCGGTGGGTCAGACGCTTGCGTCTTAAGACACTTATACGGCAACGGCGTGTGCAATATCCATCAATTCCAAGCGTCTTTTAATTACCACGCTGAGCTTCCCAAATGCAGAGAAAAGTAAACAGAGCACAGAAAAATGCACAAGCCCGCGTTTCACAGCAACAGAGATATTAATATTTAATGACTGGGGTGCAGGGGCGGCATGGTGGTGCAGTGGTTAGCACTGTTGCCTCACACCTCTGGGACCTGGGACCTCCATCCATTCTGGGACCTGGGTTCGAGTCTCCGCCTGGGTCACATGTGTGTGGAGTTTGCATGTTCTCCCTGTGCCGTCGTGGGG
>JAABNY020000025.1:3582294-3595953 GCA_015164015.2 Brevimyrus niger
TCTGTCTGTCTGTCTGTCTGTCTGTCTGTCTATCTATCTATCTATCTATCTATCTATCTATCTATCTATCTATCTAATCTGTGATCGGCAGGTCATATCAAATGAGGACCCAGGTGACCAATGAGGGTTTACCATAGGGCCTGCTCACCAGGTCCTCCCTACCTGTCATTTGCCAGCTTGGGATTTTGAAGCCGTTACTGACATCATTCAGATCTTCATCTGAGCCAAACCACTATTGGCAGCAACATCACAGGGTTTCAGAAGCAGACACATGCACGTACTCAGAAGCACGCATCAGCCCTCCAGCTTGGTTCTATTTTCGGTGGTCTCACATTGTATTCGCTGAGGCCCTCAGCTGTCTCGGTCTGTGCTGATGTTCCCACTTTGTTTAGAGGAAAACAGCCAGTTCAGCTGCTGTAGGAACAAGACTGTGGACCAACTGCAAATGAAACAGAATCAATTTAAGTTTTCAATCTGAATTTCTGGGAATGGTAACCCAACGCACTCCACCCTCTTGCAAAGAAGTGTGAAATATTGCACGGGTGTCATGTGGTGAATCCGTACATGAGAAATAATCTAATATTTCTTTCATATCCTTCCATGTTGCAGATGGCAAGAGAGACACATGGAAAAACTGACAAATTTTGTTGAATGGATTTCTGTTTTTCTCCAATGATAAGCAGATTTGTGCCAGGGACAACAAAAAGCATGAGGAATCACAGGTTCACCCTCTCACACGTCCCTCCGAACTCGGCAAGGCACAGACAAATGCCCGGGGCATCGATCTTACCTCGCCCCATCCCTGCTACCCCCACTGCCATCCAGGGAGGATCTGTCTATACCGGTTCCTGCAGAGCAGCAAGCAGATGCGCGCTTCCACGGTGCTGGCAGTCGCATGCTGGACGAGCTCTAATAAGTCGGTCCCTAATGACACAAGCTCTGGCTGACTTCCTGCTGGAGGTCCAGGAAGGGGTGTAGTCCAATCAGCTCTACCAGCTGGATTAAAGATAGCACTGCTGAAGAGAGACGACATTGCCAGCAGGACCGATAACGGCATCTGACCACTTCCAGGATAAATCCCGGGGCGTTCTATCAATCTGTCCCCAGCGATGCTTACGAACAGTCATCAGTGACGGTCATACAAGTCAGAGGAGCAGCTTCTACAGGCGCCTTCTTTAAAATATGTGCTTGTTGATACCATAAATGATCGAATCGTAGAATTTGTGGCTACGGATATGTTTTTGTGGCTAACTGAACCTCTGCCCATGTCCGGTGTGGCCAAAAAATCTCCGGTGAGCATGTAATCCGAAATTCCTGGAAGCAGGAGTCTAAATGACAGTATTTCATCACAATGGCTCAAATCTCAGATGTGTGGCAGATTTAAGTCATTCTGAAATCTTCAGGACTATTTTCGTACAATAAAAGCCATTTTGTACAACAAAAATAGTGAGCAAGCAGTGTTTAAGACTTTTCTGCATGTTCTTAGAATATGCATTTAAACAACTACATAGTGAAAAACATTTCAGCTACATAATTTTTTTATTTAATAAATACACATAAAATATCCATCTTCCATTAACCACTTATACAGTACAGGATCACAGTGAGTCTGCAGTGTATTCCAGGAAGCACAGGGACTCTTTGGATAGGATATATATGCAATTTGTGTTTAATGAAATAAAACATATCCATATAAAGGACTTGATTCCTTGCAGTTGTTTTTGGGGTGACCATTGTGGTAATTGAAGATGTACGTGACTAGATATTGGATGGAAATTCACACTACAAACAACATTGTACAGGTTCCAATTATTGGCTGTTGTTTCTTAGCTTTGCTCATCAGATCTCCAGCTTTGCTGGTTCTCTGCCTGACTAGTACTGTCCAGCCTTTGCCCCAAACATTCTTCTGCTTGACTAATTCTGGTTCTACAAACTCTATATACCCACTCCAACTCCACCTCTGCCCTCTCTCCCAACTGCCTGCTCCCTAACCCAGCGATTCTCTCCTGACCACCAGTGCTGCTTGTTCACCTCATCCTGTCTGTCAGCAGTGTGTTCTGCTCTGATCGCAGGTCTATCTCTGCACTCCTCCTGGGTCTACCTTAGCGACCACCCAATTCTTAGCTTCTGGCAATAGATGGAGGCACAAGATACAGCTGATGGGGTTACAGTCATTTAAGAACTAGGGGACTGAGCTTCAGAATCCTTAATCAATCATTTTACCCACAATTCCTACATGCCTGATAGTAACAATGTAATCTTCGCACAAATAGCTTAAAATATGTATTGAAACAATGTTATTTCCTAATTCATTTCTTTATGCATTACTTGACAATCAAAACAAACATGTTAATGGTTTTATGGAAATAATCATTCACCATCGTAACAATAATCCAGATCAACTCAAATACCAATTACATTCAAATTTGCTTTCTTGTAAAAGCAATACCCTCATCTGTTGGTGACACGTCAGAGAGGTGTATGTTTTGTGTCTGCATTCAAGTAGAGTTAGTTGTAAATAGTGATTTCACAAGGTAGCAGAGTGACCTTTTATTATAAAAATTGTTTGACCTTTCACCTTGTGCTGTACTGACTTGATTGTTACCAAGGGGGCTTTTGTTTGTATGGAAAAATACTTTTCCTCACTCCCTTTGTCTTCTTTTGTATCTTGTAACTTTGCTCAGAATAGAGGGAGGAGGTTACTGTTGGGTTCCATGACTTAAGGCTCTTCCCTGTGAATCTCTTTAGCCCAGATCAGCACTGGAAACTTGGCGCTGTTCATTCATCTTTACCAGGAAGCAGTGAAGGCCAAATAAATTGGCTTTATTCCACCCAAGGAGGGGGCAGGATCTGCTAGGATTTCTCCCCCCTCTGTCCCTGCAGTGCGCAACTTCATAAAGCCTGCCAAGGGTCCATGAGGAGCCTTTCGGGCATTTTTCAAGCTCATCACAAATATGCAAAATTTTCACCTTCCCCAGCATGCATAGTCTATGTGGAAGTAAGTGATCAGTTTTAATGAAAACTTAATGTGCTGTTTAAGAATCGTATTAAAAGTACTTACTCGCTGGTAGCAGCAGTATCTTTCATCTGACTTCCTTGAATGTAAAAACCAAAGCATGAATAGGTTATAGATGTAACAAGGTTACATTTCATATAAAATGACCTGTGCTTATGAAATAGAGGTAAATTAAAAGCAGCGATGTGACAGGTTTTGAAGATGTTACAATGTTGTGCAATTTCAATGCAATAAATATAGCAGGTAAATAACCAGATTTTTTTCTTTACTCAAAATGAGGACAAACCTGTATATAAAGGTTGTACAGATGTTGATGTTGTTACATACGCACTGCCAAAACATTATGACCAACCCTGGGTAATGTGAGTAGTGCTGACTATCAAGTAAAAATGGTCATGTCAAGGTCTTGGATATATTATCTGGTAAGTCAACATCTCATACTTGTAGTCAACATGTTGAAAGTAGAAGAAAACGGCAGGCCTAAACATCTCAGTGCCTTTTACCAGGTCCTTATCATTATGGTAAGACAACTGGGTCAGAGCATCTCCAAAATGGCAAGGCCTGCAGGGAGCTCACGGTCAGCTATGGTGATCACCTACTGAGAGTGAAAAACCATGAAACACTGTCAAGTTGTCAAATGGCCAAGATTTGTCAAAGTGAGGCATCTGGCAAGTACAGACAGAAGGGCTAATGTGGCACAAACTGTAGATAATTTAATGATGGTTACCAGAGTTCTGTTCCAGGATACACAGGGCATCCAGCCCTGCTGCATATGGGACTTTGGAGCCACAGGTCAGACTTTTTGGTCCAAATCATCCCACAGATGCTTCATACTTACCTGGCTGTGCGCAAGATGCAATAAAAAACAGGATTCATAGAACCAGTAGACCTTCTTCCATTGTTCCAAGGTCCAGTCCTGATGTTCGCATGCCCAGTGTAGATGCTACTGATGGTAGACTGGGGTCATCATGGGCACTGTGACTGGCCTACGGCTGAGCAGGCCCATATGCTGCAGGGCTTAATGTACTAGTCTTGTGAAATAGTATTTCTGCGAGCATCATCAAAATTATTTGCAATTTGTGCCACAACAACCCCTCCATTGGTTTATACAAGGAGTGATAGCCTCTTCATACAAGGTGTGATAGCCTCTTCATACAAGGAGTGATAGCCTCTTCATATAAGGAGTGATAGCCTTTTCATATAAGGTGTGATAGCCTCTTCATATAAGGAGTGATAGCCTCTTCATATAAGGTGTGATAGCCTCTTCATACACGGAGTGATAGCCTCTTTATACAAGGTGTGATAGCCTCTTCATACAAGGAGTGATAGCCTCTTTATACAAGGAGTGATAGCCTCTTCATACAAGGTGTGATAGCCTCTTCATACAAGGAGTGATAGCCTCTTTATACAAGGAATGATAGCCTCTTTATACAAGGAGTGATAGCCTCTTTATACAAGGAGTGATAGCCTCTTCATACAAGGTGTGATAGCCGTCCTTCACATCCTGGTGCTCACCACAGCTGACCATGAGCACCCCTGAAGCCTCGCTGTTCCAGAGATGCTCTGATGCAGTCGTCTGACCGTAATGATTTGACCTTCATCATAATCACTCAGATCATTATCTCTGCCCATTCCTTCTGCATTCAGTTTACCAACTATGACTAGTGGTTGATAGGTTTTCATTAAATACTGTACGTGGCTCCTTAACCTGGGGGACACAATGTAATTCTGGGGGGGGGGGTCAAAGAAGTTGTGAAAAAGGGTCATAAAACACTAAGAAAATCATTTGCATGCTGGCACTTTGGCACCATAGCAGCACCTACTGGACAGGTTATGTGTCACGTTAATTAATGCTGCCACTCTTTTTTTTTGGCATAATAAGGGTCAGCCAGTCCATTGTTTCTTTGTGACCACTTATCATTTTCAGAGTTGTGGACCCTATCAGCCCAAGGCAGGGAACAACCCAGGATGGGGCACCAACCCATCACAATTTGGTAACGCTAGTTAAGCGCAGAGTGCTTTTGGACTGTGGGGGGGAAACCCCACGATGACACGTGGAGAGCATGCCAACGGGAGCCAAGGCCTCGACACAAACGCCGTTCCCAAAGGTGTGAGACAACAGTGCTAATCACTGCACCACCATACCACCGCAGGCTGGGCATCACATCAACACATCATTTTAGACAAAATCTTATATTGAAAAAAAGAGAAACTTTGGTAAAGTTTCGATAAGAAACATTGCTTGATAGCACACATCACATAACAGAAAAAAAATGCAATTCCAACCTATCAAATAGTAGTATTTTAAGATTGGGCAACCTAAAAATACATTGCAATTGTTGATTGTTTTGGTAATATCATAGAGGAGATAAGCATCCCCTCAGAGGAAATTATGTGTAAGCAAAGTGCAGCGACATCATCACTTGAAAAGGGAGATTGTGGATAAACAAGGTAAAATGGAGTCAGTGGTGTGGTGGTACTTTGGCAATTTAAACTTGCAACACGCAACAGACTGGCGCTGCGTACTGTAATCGCTGCCAAAAGCTCGTGCCAATTAAAGTGGGAAATACCGTGAACTTATTTCACCACCTGAAACATCACCATCCAGTAAACATACAGAATGCAAGCAGTTACAGTCCCAGACACCTAAAATCAGGGTTTCGCTTTTCAATTGTAATCAAATATGGAAGGGATCATTATCCTGTCTACGCGTAACTCTGGAAATCGTTCCTGTGTGGTGTCAGGTCAAACCCACAGCATACATAAGGGGACTGTCTTGATCTGAGCATTTATCCTGCGAATTTATATTTAGTATAATGAATACCAGAAAATTCATATAGTTATAAGAACAAAAAGATCAAAAGTCTTTATCCAGAGTTTTTAAATGTACAATGAAAGAAATCAACGCATCCAGCAGTTAAATACAATCCGGAATGTAGCGTCAATTTCAGTTTTTATTTAATATATTTTTTATGAGTAACCCTAATCCATAAACATCTTTTGGCATTTTTGTAGAAAGTATTAAAAATAATTATTCCGACACTAGCAACAGGATAGTTTTGAAAATGTTTTAGAGCATCATTCTCCTGTAACCTTTTGTCAAGCACTTTCAGTCTGGCATTGTGGTAATTTAGCCGAAATCTCAGGGCTGCAGCCCCATGCACCTGGATGTTTTTCGATGGAGAGGGGGAAGGAGGTCAACGATGAACCAGCCTGGAAAGGTTGAGTCTCCGTGCAAAATGGGTGTCATCCAGCATATCATGCTCCTGACCTTTTCAGTAGTTTCGTAACAGTCTATCTTTAGTTTTTTTTTTGTGCCACACACATATCTCACCAGCTCTCCCAGAGTCTTCCCAGTGCCCCCCCCCCCCCCAACAACCAAAACTTTTCACGTTAGGACCCCAGTCATTACTGAATGTACTCTCATATGCTATCAGCAATTTAAGTCATCAGCTTACCTGACTAGTATTTTGACTAGAGGAATAATCTATATTACCAGAAGGTAATTCACATGAAGGTGACAGGACATGCGGATGGCACGTGTACAGAGCTAGGGGCAGGGACTGAACCTAATGTTCTACTGGTACAAGGGTACAGTGCTATGACTGAGCCCCTTGCAGAGTTAACATTGTGCTAAAATATTAAACAAGCATCAGAATTAAAATATACATTGCAAATGTTTAAAAAATAGAATTATTAATCATGAGAATTTTAATAATATTTTTTGCTCCTGGAATGTTTTTTCGCTTCTGACTTTTGGCACCTTTGTAACAGATGGGCGGGCCTTAGAAGGGGCCAGGGGGTGTATACCTTCCCCGTCTGTTTGTTAGCCAGAATTTAGAACGAAAAGTCCTTTAACCATCTGAGCACTGCGACTCCATGATGCCTCAGAGAACTGCAACATGGCAGAAAGCTCCAGTTTTCTGGAGTACCACTGTCATTGATGCAGTTCTATAATAATCCTGCCAGGCTAAAAATAACAAGGGCTATAGAGGTGCTCATTGCTACAGAAATGCGAATATAATTACACAACAAGGGATTTAGTTCATTATTATTATTCTATTTTTGACATTTATATTTATCTTATATATCTATTTTTAAAATTTGCAAAAAAGAGTCTCTTTGGGTTGTTATTCAGTCTGATGCATTGCCCATTTTAACAACCGTTCCTAATTGTGTTTGCGTTAGCAGTTTAATAATAATTAAAAAATTAATTGGGTTTTCCCTGCTGTACCAAATCAGCACTAAAGCATGACCCCAAAACCTAAGTTTGAATTGAATCATGTATTTTGTGTAGCATTAGACTTCTATAGCCATAATGTTATCTGTTAAATTATTTAGACGACTGTCTGGTAATCTGGTTAAGGCCAGCAGATTGTTGGAATAGCATACATGTAAGGTATTCACTGATTTCTAAAAAAAAAAGTACAATATTTTAGTGCTGGGCAACAATATTAAGGTAACTGCAAGGATGCAATTCCATGTCAGCATAATCGGCTAAAATCTGGCGTCAGACCATTCTGCCATGCTGCGATTCTCTGAAGTGCCGCTAAAAAGAGTTTACGCTCCATATTCCAGCTGACCAATAGCACAAAATGAAACTCCATAACCACTATGCTACATCCTAAGCCAAATTTCCGAAATGAAGAGTGATAACACATCGTTTATGAAACATTTACGGGAAACATGTTATTCCACAATGTATTTGTGTTTGCATTTAATAAATAATAACAGTGCAATAATAATGCAGCACCTTGAGAGCGGAGCAGTGATGTCACACCTCTGGGGTCCCAGGTTTGACTCCCAGCTCTCTATATATGGAGTTTGGATGTTCTTCCCACACTGCTGAGGGATTTTCTCTGGCTTCTCGTTTCTCTGTCTGAAGTTCAATACCCTACTTACTGAATTGGAGTTGCTGAATGGTGTGTGTGTGATGGGTTGCCCTGCTTGGAGCTCATTGTTCCAGGGAAAGACTCAAGACGGCAACAACCCTTTATGGGATAAATAATACAAAAGATGAATGAAGGTATGAACCTAACACCTGCTGTTTTGCCCAAGCCCTGCACTGATTTGTTTCAGCATGTCCCATCATTAGTAATGTAAGCAAGTAAATTAAATAAACAGAAATGGCAAATACACTAAGGACACAATAAGGGTTTAGTAGATCTTCTTTACAGATTATACACACTTTCTACAAATTATAAATGGTGTGTATAATCTGTAAATATCATCTGTAAATATCCTATACTCCTATACCCTGCTATACTGGACCTTATGCCAGTGGTCGCTCAAAGACTCCATTGAAGTGCAATCAGCCAGCTGCTCAAAGGATTAGCAGGTCTGTGCTGCCCCAAAAAGAGATGACGGTAATCGAAAATATGTGAAACCAACACATGGCCTTTGTTTTCACCTGCTTCATTTCCATTAGTTTTAATTCTAGTTTTTAAGTAAGAACAGACATTGAAATCACTGAATTCCTATCACAGCAGTCAGGGATGAGTCGAGGAATCCATGACAGATTGTTTCACTGGAAGTGGATTTGATTTCCATGTAGTGATATCATATTTGCAAAATAGTTTGAGGCACCTGGAATCATCGTTTCATTACAGGTACTTTTGGAGAGGACAGGCTCCCTCTTTCTCTATTCAAGATCCTATGAATAAATTACACACTTGGTTACATTTTGGGGAGCCCGTAAAAGTGCACGGCAACTGACCAAATTAGCGGCGTACTGGATTACTCAGGCGAAGTTGATATAGAACGTAACAATAAAATGAACGTAATGTACGCCATGCATATGGCATACATATATGAACTAGGTTATTAAAATTACTCAATGTGATCAATACAGACCTTTGTTTGCTTGTATTTGATTTCTTTGATCAGCTGGCAGAAGAATTCTGTTTTTATTTGGGAGAGTCTAACTCAAAAGAAAGTTGCTTTGCATTTCTCATTGGTCAACTTGTTAATAAAAAAGAAAATGTTAAAAAGGAATTTGTTCATGTCCTGTATCATGATTGAACTAAATTACAATGTGATATTTTGATTGCAGTATTCTGCAGGACAACCTTCTTTTATCATGGTTATTTGAAAATTGAATAGGTTTTATTTCTTATAAGAATCATATTCTATAAGCGGATATCCTTATTGATGCAATTAACAACATCCCTCAAGAGGTGGTATTTCTCCATTATAAATTTAATTAGGTGAGAATGCAGGTGAAATCACTGGGTGATGTGCTCTTCTGGGACTTTTCAGTTGTAATGCTGAATCATGTTAAGCTTTATAGTGTCGTGCACCTGTGATACAGCCATCATTCTTGGCTTAACAGGCCTGTGGATTTATAGGTGTAACTCACATCTGCTTCTGCCTTTGTACATTTATTTTTGTCTGAGAGGCTTTTCATATATGACACATTATACTACAAAAACAACCAACTGTCTTAATATAGTTCTATTACAATATGAAATGCTGTTGCTAATTTGGTCTATGTAGATGTAGAGAAACCTGCAGACAATTTAATGATTTGTTACTCTTGTAATGACATGAGATTCTGCAGTCCATTTAACGCCAGACAGTGAGGTAACCTACAGCCCACTGCCCTCATTTCACAATGACCCCTTTTATTAAATAATGAGAAAATCCGGAATTTCTGCAGTTCTTCTGAAGTATTTGTTATTTCACTTGAGCTGTGAAACTGCTCTGATTTCACAGAAAATGCCTTCAGAGTGATAATTCTTGTTTTACAAAGAGTTCATCTTTAATTATAGAAATTAAATTGAACTGACCAATTTGCCACAAATGTGTGCATGTATGAAAATGACTTTTCTCCACGCTGAAAGAATATGAGGATTTTTCTAATGAGTTCATATCAGAAGGGAGACTTGACTAGACATCAGTATCCATTCATATTGTCACAAATAATCTCAGAACTAATTCTCAGAACTAATTCCATATCTTAGTAAAAGCTTACTTGTGCGTGACTATTGCTTTAAACATTAAATGGTCCATGTATGAAACAGATTAGGCATAGAGGGCACAAGGAGATGTGTATGACGCAAATACGAACGCCATATTTAACATTTACCTGCCAAGTTAACCCCACAGTCTGGTGGTTTGTTGACTCCAAGAAGCTTGATTTTGGTCTGATGGTTGAAACATAATTCATTGCCCAGTTTTCCTGATCTAGTGCTAACAAACAGACAATTAAAATATGTGTACAGTTACCTATTTCAGGGACTCACTGTGACATAAATGTACTTTATTTATTTTGATTTATATTCATGAAATGTAATTGTATGTACATGTGTACACCAACCAATTGAATTTAAAGAGTCGCATTCACAGTACTGAACAGATTGGTGTACATGTATGAAACCATTTTGTGGCTGTAACCTGTGGTTTTTGAGTGTTTTTAAGGGCTGAGTAAATAAATCAGCTGTGAAGATATGCCTCTCCAGGGCCTGGGTCCGCTGGGCACCATGGTATGTATGTATACACACACACAAACACACACACACACACACACACACACACACACACACACACACACACACACACACACTGTTAGCACTGCCTATAGTCTCCCCTACTTTGACTAATTGCATATTTTATTTCCCCTACTCCTCCTGGGGGGTGCTGCCTAGGGACCTCAATCTATCAAGATGTCCAGCACACCCTGCAACATGTGACGTTGCCACTACCAATGACGTCCGTGCATCCAGCTCACCATTCTGCCTGTGTCATCTTCCACGTATGACCCGCTGCCTGCCTTCTGGTTGCCTGGCGATTGGAGGGAGCATTGGCAGCGGCTTGTCATCTTCTCCCTGCTCCCCGTTTGTGTCTCAAATTTTACTGTATTTGACTCTCCCTTGCCGGCCCCTGGAGGATGGGCTCCCCCTTTGAGTCTGGTCCCTCCCAAGGTTTCTTCCTTCTTGGGAGTTTTTCCTTGCCACTGTCGCCTATGGCTTAAAAATGCTGTAAAGCGCTTTGAGACGATGCAATGTTGTGATATACAAAAATAAATTTGTTCGCTGTTGCTGTAGTCGGTGCAGTAATTAGTCAGCCTTGGTCTGATAACTTTATCAGAATCACTGCAATATTGCTTTTGAAAAAACACATTCATGTCCTTCCTGGGCTGGCACAGATAGAGGGTACATTTTTGTCCCAGTTTGAGGGATTTCATCTAAAAGTTGCCTGTTCTCTTTCGACTGCCCTCTTCGTCACCATCAACTTCGCAGCCGTTTCTGAATGATGAGAGGCAGCATGGTGACATTTTCCTTGCCTGATCACATGCAATGATTTGCGCAAAAAATTCCTTGGCTTTCCTTGTTGAATAATTTGTTGAATGTTTTAAATTCACTTCCTGATTGAGAGATGGGGATTTCATTCTAAGATCCTGCGCGCCGCTATTGTTACATCAGAAAATAGCTATTCAACTTACTGTGGGATATCATCAGCATTGAGTAGTTTACAATCAACCTCTAAATTACATGTACAAAAATGACTGCGTACTATAGCTCTCAAAAAAAAAACTAGGAGGCCACAACAGAATCTTCAGTTTCAGTGATTTCTCAAATGCATAAGCATGCACCTATATAAAATATACCTTTATTTGAAATCTCCAGCCTAACTCTTCTCTGCTTCTCACTGATGAAGGCCATCTTCCTTGCTTTATGGGTCTTCATGGGCTTCTAGGAGCACTAACAGTCCAAACTGTCCCGTTGGTGCACTTCACACCACTCTTTTTGAAGATAATTTGTTGTCATCCTCTGATTTATGAGGCGCTGCCAGATAAGTTGACAGTCATCTCTAGCATTAGAAAGTTGCTTCTGCCCTCCAATTGCCTGGCTTTAGATTATTGCCTGTGTCTCCTGCTCAGTGGCCCCCGCAGAAAATTTTGTTTGGGGCGACCATCATGGATCTGTTATATCTTTTGGGGTGGTCACACCATACCATGTCTATTCTATGATTACGACTTGAAAATAACAAGTTTTATTATTTTAATGTGGGGTGGCAACAAAGACACCCCTGGCCATGCCTTCCATCCACGCCCTGCTCCAGCTTCACCTTGTTCTTGTGTACTGCTGTCATAGAAACTTGCATCTTGGAAGCAGCCTGCCTCACAGCGTAGCCTTATACCAGCAGAACCAGATTAAATCAGGATTTAAAAATGCAGATTGGTCTCTTAATTTTTTCCAGAGCTGTATATAGTAAGTGAATAATCCTTAAAGGCACTAGTTACATATGTGATTTATTTTATTCATTCATATATGTCATTTATATATCATTAGGGATATCAATTACAACAACAGCTTCACCTCATGCTTGCAGTCGTCAGAGGTGACACTACCTCTCATTATAGTACTGCATGTTGATCAATTAAAGTCACAGGTAATTAGTAAATGTAGCACTTTATTGCAAGGTTCACAATGTGTCACTCACAAATTAGTGCATGAGATTATGGGTTCAAAGCTCAGGAGTAGAAATCGGAAACATTTACATTACTAATTGACATAATAGACAGGGCTTTCCCAAGCTATGCATATGGTGTAGTTTGCACTTAGTTTCAGAACTAATATATTTCAGGGAACACATTTCTTTTAACTGATAGCTTCATTCTGCAGACAGGGACTTTACAAGCGTGATGCGGCACTGTATGCAAAAAGCAGGGGAAGAACATATGGCTGACTATTGAGGCTAGCAGGAGTGAAATTTAGACAGCAGTGCTCGTGAGGGACCGCTGGAGAGGTGCCGGGTCTCATGCTCTGAAAACCGTCATCAGGTCTGCTGTCAGAGCTGAGGGTAAAGGGCTACTCAAAACTGATCTCGGGCCAGGTTTATAATTCAGACACTACAACTGCCTGTATCTGCCTCCTTGAGCAATTTGTGTTCAATTCAATTCAAATTCAAAAGGCCCTGGCAGTCCTCCTTTCAGTTCTGGATTTTATTTCTGTACTGAGTGCCACAGCAAGCTGCTTTTGGATTTAGCCAAATTATACACGCACGATGATGTCATATATATGCAAACATTATCATCATGATACATTGGCTGCAAAGTTACTATATGTTTAAGCTTTGGTAAAATTGTGAAATTTTATGTAGATTACCATTTCAAGCCATGCAGAATGTCTGTGGTTCTATGGTCAGTTCTAGCTTGTTTATTAATATTGTCTTCATGATTTTCTAGCTGTAATACACTGCCTGTTGCATGTCTGTTGGAATAATATCATCATTGCCACTTCAAAAGTGGATTTAAAATGTTGATTAATTGCATAAAAGCCTTGCGATTTTCAGGATTAATTGATTGTGAAGAACCATAATTATTTCATCACAGACAGAAGCAGATCCAATTCATTTGCTGAAGTTTCATTTTACCACCATACTAATTATTTCTAAGGGCATTTCATGGCCATTCAAAGATGGCCAAATCAAATTTATGAATAAATACTTTCTTGTGTCAAGACTGGGAAGGAAGAAGCTAAGCTTACTTTACTTCAGGACACATGAAAACAACTTGGAGAGTTTATGCTTGCAAAAAAAGTATATATATATATCTATATATCTATCCATCCATTTTCCAAACCGCTTATCCTACTGGGTCGCGGGTGGTCCGGAGCCTATCCCGGAAGCAATGGGCACAA